>KV751339.1:644891-673155 GCA_001698575.1 Mola mola
CTCTCAGAATTTTGCAACTCGTTAAGTTTATAAAATTTCTTTTCTTGCTACAAGCTCTCAGAATTGCTGTTCACAATCATCAACTGCTTATCTCAGCAGAAAGATTCTAAAGAAAGTTTGACTAATATAATATATATTCAGCTTAATGAAAGTTCGCCGCTGTGTCCCAGACGCAGCATTTGTATTTTCAAAATTAAACTGAAATAAGTTATGCCACGATAATACTAATGACGGTGATCACTTTTGTCACTGTTATTGTGATATTCAATTTTCATTTTTTGTACTGCATTCACATCTGTCCACTTGCGGTCGGATCACTCAGGACGGGTGTTAAAACCAAATGTGAACAGGCTCTTAGACACTGGCGCCCGACGGTGAGGTTGTATCATCGTGAATGGAGTTTCTTAAAGCAGTCGCAGGAGGGTGAATAGTTTTTTATAGGAACTTTGAACACGTTAAATAAGATTCCATACATGTGTATTGTGTCCTTTTATCCATGTGTTTATTATCACCAGCTTGTTTTTGTGTAGGGGCTGAGGTCAGGCGTGCCAGCGGAGGCCCCAGCCATGGTGTTTGCCACACCCACAAAGGTGGTGTCAGAGGCCGGTGCCGCAGCGGAATACATGGGAGCAAACAGAGTTCCTGACTTCCAGAGGCTATTTCAGGTAACAAAGAAATGAAATAGTCATCAGTGTCCCAACATTTATTTATTATTTTTTTTCCACTGGACACTTTTACTGTGAACCAGCTTTTGTTGGCTGAGAGAAGTTTTCAGAAGAAGATTTAATGATCCACTAAAATGTCTGGAAAAAAACTTTCAAACTATCAGTAGTTTCACATGATTATGTATTAAACTTTGTTCTTAATGAGCTCCCGCTCCCGTTCCTCAGTATAAACCCCACAAAAGGCAATAATGAGAGACCCTGAAGTTAGTCAGAGCAGGCGCTCTCACACAAAAGGAATTCAGATATTGACTGCTGCAGTTTTCTAATAAGTTTCTTTGTTAATTACAAGACTTGGTTTTAGGCAGGCACCTTGGTCACCTCAAAAACCTTGCTATTGTTTACTGTTTTTGAATAAAAATTTTCGGGGACAGTTAATCATTTAAAAAAACGTTTTTGAATTTAAAAAAAAAAGTGGATTTTATTTTCTAACAATATTGAGAGAATGTACAACTTCTCTGAAATGGAGTGTTTGTTTCATTGTGATGTAAAGGAGAACCTGGATATTCACAATGTTGAGGTTTATCTTTCACATCAAATTGCCAGGAATACTCAGTTACAGCTTCATTATTGTATTTTCTTTCAAAATGTCCTCCTTAATTGTTTTTTCCCTGTCTGCCCCCTCCATTTTTGTTTCCCATCAGACGTCAGACGGCATCCCTGTTCATCTAAAGCGCGGCGTTCCCGACAGGCTACTGTACCGCACCACCATGGCTCTCACCGTAGGAGGCGCTCTCTATTGTCTGGTGGCTCTTTACTTTGCAGCCCAGCCCAGTAACAAGTGACCAGCCCCAAACCCAGAAACTCTCTGCAACACCTCCACATACGTTGCTGCTGTAACTCATCAACCCGACATTCCCAGCCTGCATTCAGCCGTCACAGCGCCACCTCTTGGGACTCTTGGATAACAATTAATCACTGTCCGAACATCACACCATCTACAACAAAAATAATGTCTGTTTTATTTGTCAAAAGATGTTTAATTTAATAAATTTTAATGGGAAATAAAGGTAAAAGATGCTTGTTGCCTTAATATCAACATCAGTGCTACTTTTAGCTTAAAATTTCCCTCAACTCACTGCTGTCTCTGTCTCTACAACCGTCCTAAGACCTGCAAAGATCGAGCAAATTACTCCACTGAATGAAGGCGAGTAGATCAAAAGTCTTTTGTGAACACTAAGATAAAGTGGAGAATTAAGTAGAATCCGAATGTTGAAATGAGACCGTAGAAATACAGTAAACACCCTCTACCTCTGTCAGTTACTGCCACTCTATAGGAAACAACAATTATCTCAGTGTAACTTAATTTTAGACCATGTTCTCTGTGATGTTCCTCCACATGTTCCTAGTCCCCGGGGAAGGTTCCTATAGTGGAAACATATATTAAGTCACTTAAAGAGCACTCACCATGGAAGTAATTACTTCTAATTGACCGACAGATACAGATGTGTCATTCTGAAACTGTCTATAGGATGGAGAGCTGTTACAAATACGAAAATAAAAGCGTCGATACATACAGAGCTTTCAGTTTGCCAGCATGTGTGTGCAAAGGAAAAAAAAAAAAAAAAAAAAAAGCGAGAGCAAGCATGATGGAGACACACCGTCTGGAACATAACTAGGCATAAGTACTGTCTCATACAATATTTATATGTGTGGGCCCTGGTGTGTTGTCACATGATTCATGGTGAATTCAGAGGGAAGGAGGAGACCCATATCGAGCTGCTAAAAGGCTGATGAAAATCTGCAGTTTCCCCCTTGGTTTGGTTGTCATATGGTTTGTTTTAAAATTTTAATATTTTCAAAGAAAGCCTCACGTTCAACCTATTGTGCAGAATGCAACATATCCTATAATATGTCTAATATTTCCAACAATAATTTTATTTTTTTACTATCTTTATTTTCTTTTTTTAATCAATAAGGTGTAATTGTAGTGGAGGGCACAATATGCCGCTGAAATAATTTTCTCATGTTCCATTTAAAACTAAAACAACTACAACTATTTTATGCGGAGTATTTTTCAAATTGGTGTTCATTGTTTTTTTGTTGGTTTTTTTTTTTTTTTTACAAAATCAAATTATCCATTTATCCAGGATTTACGAATAAAGCAGCAATAACCCCCTTAAATTGTCCTTAGGTTTTAAAAGCGGAGGCAAGAAAAAAGCGGAAATGGTTTGCCTTTGTCGCCACCACACTCACACACACACAGACACACGCACTCTCTCTCCAGGATTCATTGCTTGAATGCTCGAGATTGGATTTTAAGAGTCATAAAATATTATACTCTGGTCTTCTAGCAGGATTATTCATTGATTTACACTCGCCTGGTCTACTTACTTTGCCTTCACCCCATTATAAAGGAACCTTGGCCCACTGGTTTGCAGAGCGTGCAGGTTTTAAACTTGACCCTGCAGCTTTTGTCCGGATTGATCACACATTGCTGTGCAGGGCCACATGTTGCTTGGCAGATGGAACACTCACAAGAGGTGGACTCCGATGATTTAACTGATTACCACAACCACTTGTAATCATGGAGTTGCACACACACACACACACACACAGAGTGCACACAGCATGTGCATGTTGCGCTGGACTCACATCAGTGGCAGAACGAGGGACCCTCAACAAACTGTTAACAATCCTGCACAATGCTCACACATGTGCTCTCACACGTGTTCTGTATGCACAGCTCAGCCATGTGGGACAGTTTGTTTTTTCATCCATTCATCAGGCCGAGGTGGTGAATGTTGATGTAATTCTGATTTCCCAATTGAAGACGAACGAAGCAAGAAAACAAACCTTCAGGGCAATCAGGGCGTTTATTTATGGCCAGACTGGTTCAGAGTATGTGGGTCAGGCGCCTGACCTCAATCAATCCCTCATGTTTCACCAGTGAAGATTAGACTGGAGACGGCTGTAACTCAGCTGCAAAATATTTATAATGGTAGATAAGACGATTCATTTTCTTTTGGTAGTGACATAGCTAACGGTCTAATGTGACACTTATCATTTTTAGCACGTTTGCTTCATTTGTTAGCAGGAAAAATGTTGCAGATTTAGTACAAAATTCAAACTACAGCTGTGACTGAAGTTTGCAGATGTTTGATGAGAGTTGACCTGAAGGTGACAATGGAGGAAAAGCATGACAGTCGGTCAGATGGTGGCCGATGCATTTTCTTCAAAAACGCAACTATCTAACTAACACAACTGTGACTGGATTTGATTGGTTTGAACCCCCAGTCGGTGCGTTGGAGAGTCCTTGTTCCAGACCTCAGAAGGCATCAGTGCGTGAATGTTGACAAGTGTTTGAGGAGGCGATAGACGTGAAAGTTGCTATGTAAATGCAAATCAATGTGCCAATGACCATTCTCATGGGGACATCAAGAAGACCTTTTTAAAACCATATATAATGCATAAAAACGAGGCTGGGTACCAACTATTGACTGCATATAGAACAACCCACATGCAGCGGCACAGATAGCCCTCTTCAGGAACAACCTCAGCACACAGTCCGCCCTTTAATAGCTGCACCTTTCCTGGGGGAGCTTGTTTTTTTAACGTGCATTGACAATTTCTTCATGAAGTAGGCATGTAAATGAAGGCGTTTTACATTATTTTTTGTAGAGGACTGCTTTGGATCCCTTCTTCTATTTGAAATCCGGCGTCCTCCACTAACCCTTCTCTGAAAACGTCAACTTGATTTCGGAGTGTTTAGTAGGAAGCAGCAATCAACTTGATTCTATTGTAAATGAAAAGAACTGATCATGTCTTTCAACAATATCTTTTTTATTTAACAATGTGAAGCTTTTCTTAGATAAATATGATCACGAGTTAACTCATGATCTTGTTATCTTACACCTGCTTTGCATTGAGGAATACATCAGCGCCTCCACCCCCGACTCTGCCATCCCTCTGGCATCACGACAGCCCACTTGAGCGTCCCTCTGCAACAATTGGACCCCTTTGTCGTCACTCTTAGACACGACAGAGGAGATGAGAGCTCTGGAATAACAAGTTTACCACTCATCAACACGGCACTCCAACCGCTAATGAAATGCACATCGGGAGGAGCGTCAACACAGGAAATTGGGGCAAAAGGGATCAAAACACGGGAAGCAGGCGGGATGAGAGATGGGGAAGGATGAGTGTGAGAAGGTTGCTTCAAGGAGCTGTGATTTATGTGAAGAAAATTGAAAACCTAAAACAGCCGCTGACATTGTGCTTATAGTGTCTATGAGGACGCTGTTTAGTTCTTGTAATATTTAAATGTGGAATCCATGTTTTAAAATAATTCTTGAAGCATATGCTTGTTTATTTGTTGATTTCAGCCCTTTTAACTCAGGTCACACTTTTGATGTCTGCCACAGTGTCTTTTTAGATGAAGCAAGAGACATCAGAAGATTTTTAGTTTTTCTCTGACTTCAAGTACAAATACTGAAACAAAGAGGCAAATATTTATTGTTTCTCCTTTAGTTTAAAAGTATTAACAGATTATTGCCCACCATAGGTGTCAGACGATAGTGAGAAGACTGATGATGTGTGCAGAACTTGTTAAAGTACTAATGGTCATATTACACTATAGAGTTTTGATTTGCATAGAATATTGAGATTTTGATTTTTTTTTTGCCCAGTCTTAGCAAACCCTCAAAAAATTAGAATATGGTGATTTTTCATCAGTTATATAAGAAGGTGGACATATTCTGGACTCATTAAGTGTAAATTGAATGCTTCAAGATTTTTATTATGTTAACTTTGATCATTATGGCCTACAGCTCAAAAAGAATACTTTACTTAAACTGTAAAAGTCATAATCACCAACATGGAAACAATACAAAGTTAGAAATATTTCATTTTTCAAGTGTAATGAGCAAAGAACATGTGAAGGTTTATTTTTTTTGAATCAAATTATACTCAAAAAAGTGAACTTTTTCACAATAATCTACTTGTTTGAGATGCACTTAATATAACGTGTATTGTGATATGGCCCAAGAGAATTGTGAAAATTTTTTAAGCCCATAGTCCCCAGTCATATCTAAACGCAACAGACAACACCACTATATTTGTGGCATCAGTTCCAGCAAAATTGTAACAAAATGATTTTCATATCAAGCAAACAAGGAGCATCATTATTAATCCTTTAGTGTCCTGTTTCTGGCCGTCAGATGAATCCAGCTTACACTGACTTTCAATGGGGTTTGTTGATCAGTTCTTAAGAAAATTATCTGCTTTGTCAGATGTTTGAGTTTCTTCACTAGTTGGCTTTGTCGGTTGGTGCTGGGCTGGTAGTGGGTTAGGGTTAGAGCTGAAGATGGTCACCTGCTGCTGTCGGAACGACTTAATAAGTGTGAAACTGGACCTTATACATTTAATTTGTGGGCTGTGAAGCCAAGCTGATCTAAACGGGGAACTTCACAGAGCTGTATCTGGGTGTAAAGTCACTTGTTGTATTTCACATTGCACGCTCATTTTATTGCTAATGTAACTCTAATCTTAATAAAATCAATTATGTACTGTATATATTAGGCCAGATTGAATTTGGGGCGACGTGCCCCAGAGAGGATGCCTGTTATTCACAATGTTCGACCGTGCTTCGCTGCCCTCAGAGGAACAATGCAGGAACACAACAACTGCCTTCAAGGAGAGGCTGGGATGAGAGGAGGGGTGTGGGGGGAGTGAAAAATTACCTCGTCTCACAATGCCCTGCGTCAATAGTGCGGCCCGAGAACAAATAATGAATAAATAAAATTGTCTGAGATTGGCTGAGGAGAGCAATTTTTGAAGCAGCTTTTGTGAGCCTGCCAGCGAATGGCCTATTGCTTGTCTCTCAGAAGAAAAGACCACGAGTGGAATTGTGCTTCTGAACAAAGCATCTTCCATCTGCGTTGCTATACACAAAGCACATTGATTACAAGGTGGAGAACTTCTCAAGGGACCAAAAAAAAAACAAAAAAAACTGGAGAACACTTGAAGAACACCAGCAGATGACCAGCTGTGGTGGCATTAATAAGTCATCTTGACAAGAGGTTGCCCACACCGTCTGCTCTCCAAGGACACGACTCTCCTCTGCGCCCCACAGGTAATGTGACGCCAGAGCCGGGGTGGAGAAACGAGGCCAACAGAGGACAAGGGCTAATGGCAGTAACAGTGTGAGGTCAGATTGGATTTTGTCAGAGATGGGGGGGGGGTTAGTGATTGAGGTGGGAAGGGTGTGTTGATTGGTGGCGTAAGTGCACATAAGCTACTTGGATTTGAAATGTCCTTCGCCCTTTTTCCTCCCCTTCAGGCTATTTTTCTCAGCCCTTTCTGGCAGCACCCTTATATACGAGTTCACACACAAGGCAAGTGGCCCTTTGCCCTGTGCTTGAACTGTACACCCGTCACACTGATTTTACACTGCAAAGATGCTTTTTTTCCCCCACGCCTATAAATATTCTAGTTGCACTGTATTCTGAGACTGTCTGCAAACATCATCCTGTGAAAATGTGCAAAAGAAGGGGAAGGAGGAGGGATGAGGGCTGCACGAAAGGAGCAAAATTAATGTCCCTAAAATAAAAGTGAATCAATATGGATGCCTGAGGAAGTGAAAAGGTGGAATGAGAATGAGAGCATGAGAAGGAGGGCGTTGATATATAGCTGGAGCAAGACGAATGGGTGTTTAAAAAGGAACAGTATTCATCAGCAGTCAGCTTCAGGTGTATGAGTCAGAATGAAAATACAGTTGGCAGTCAAGTTTACACTCTAACTCAAGACTTTTTCAATAAATTACCACCCAGCCTTAACACTGAATACTCGGTGTTACTTTCCAAATAAATGTGAATCTGGATTTCTTGTCTTCATCTAAGCTCTGTGCCTTCACGTTAACATGCAGGAGGTGAAGCAACAGCACCCCCTACAGGTTTGAGCAGTAGGATTCAATCACTCACAAACAAAAAATATTCCAAAGACACAGTTAAAAGAGGTATTGCTTTACTCGTGTCAAAAATCTTTAGCCTCCATGAATACATAATAAAGTTGCTCAATAATTAAGTCCTGTGTCATTATAAAAATCATCTTTCTTACAGGTAACAAAAGGAGCAAATGTTCACAATAAATAATGAACAGTATAAGGTTGAAGGAACACTGACCCCCATGGTCACATTCATGCAAACATATCACTTGCACTTGTATGTGAGCTGCTTGCGATGATAGTGGATCCACGCAGGAGCACCAACAAGCCCGGTCAGGAAACCAATCATAGCACCCAGACTGCAGGAAACAGGCCAAACCTACAAGAAGCCAGACATGTACGTGAGTCTGATTTTCCCAGCCACAAAATGCCAGAAAACACACCATGGTTCCAGCTCATCCCTTTTTAAAAAAAAAAAAAAAAAAAAAAAAAACACCCCCCCACAAGCATTTCTCCACTTGTGACGTTCAGTTAGAGCAACGTCTAAAGAAAATCAAAACTACAGGGCCAGTGTCATTTGGAGTTATGCTCCCAATACCAATGTTTTCCTCTAATTTGCATTTTCCACCAGTCAGTTTGCGAAGCACTGCTTTTGCAATTGTAATTTCAGTCTTTTTCTGAAAAATTTCAAATAAAAGTAAAAAAAAGAGAAGGATTTAATTGTTGGCTTCTCGTTAAACAGAAGAGAGGAGGAACCGTCCTAAACAAATCGTAAAAATAATGCCCAACTAGTGTCCTTTTATAGCTGACAGCAGAGGATACAGATGATTAACTTTTGGGCTTTCTAGGTCAAAGGTCAAAGTCACTAAAAGGTCAAACACATTTTTTGGTAATATCTCCAAAAGGAATCGACATAGAGAGGTCTAACTGGAATGTTATCCCAGGGACCATCACAAAGCCACAACCAGCTGGCCCTGTGGTTTATGTGTCCCACACCAGGTGAAACCAACATGTGCTCTTTATTACACCAAATGACCTTGGCTTAAAAAAAAAAAAATCACACTTAGGAATGCACAAATTAAACACTCTTACCGCCGTCTGCTAGAAAGTTGAAATATGAGCTCACATGAAAAAAATGGGACCTTAAAAGGTAAGAATTAATTAAAGGGGAGCAGATGTAGGGAATCTAGTTGCATTGGCAAATTAAAGTTACAGCTGAGTCAAAGAGGAGTAGAAGCACGTTTCCTTCTGCAAAGTGACACGGTGGAATTCGGCTGAAAGAAAAGAGTTCCAACATGAATCTGCTCTGAATAGTTACTGTGTCATTGTTTTAATAGGGAAATCTTGCTGTTGAGTTCTTCAAAAGTATTTTTTGGCGGATTTTTTAAAACTCATCTGACCTGAAATCATAGAACCTGAGTGTGAATTTTTTTTTAATATATTTAATATTTTTAATGATATTTTTAATTTTAAATATCATCACCATCATAATGACTTTATGATGACTGAGAATTTTCTGTGGCATATTTCACCACTGACACTGATATTTTCTCATCATTGTTATTATCAGTGAAGCCCTTTTCACTCTTATAGGGAACGGGACGCACTGTAACAAACATGAGAGAGCATGTAGCTCCATCAATCATCAGACTGGAACAAGCAATTTTCAACCTCACAAAATATGGCTTTAGGATAAGAATAGAAAAGTGTATTTCCAATAGTTAGTGCTGACCTGCCACGGTCTGTCCCAATCCAGGGGTATAGGGAAGGCTCCCAACCAGGCTCCAAATGCTGTGCAAGCAACTGTGATTTGCAGACACGTGTCCCACACAGACATGGCTCTGGAAGCATTGTCAGTATTTTAAAATAGAGACACAACATAAGTGCACAAAATGTTAAAATCAGAGGAGCGGGCTCACCCGTGCCGGCTGAACACTCGTATCCAGGCCTGGACGCTGGGGCCGAGGACACAGAGACACCTCAGTGTGGTCAGAGAGGTCAACAGCACAGCTAACGAGAACGTCTCTAAAGCAGACCTGAAACACATAGGAGAAATTAGGACAGTCGTCATTGATATTTTACGTGGACTTGAGTCCAATAATGGGGCACAAATGATGTCAAGTTATTTACATGTCCCATTAAGTTGGTAAACTATTGATAGTGGCTATTCTACGTTTCCACATAGCACATTACCCATATCAAAGCTTTTTTTTGGCATTTTATATAGAAATCAGGATAATCAATAGGTCAACATCTGATCTGATAATGACATGTGTGCATCAGTCTGACTCGTTTTTTTTCCCTAATCGGACAGCGATGATACGTTTCTCCTCAAAAGCTCTTCAGAAACGCAAGTACTGGACAACAAAATCACAATATTTTATATATAACTTGATACAGATAACAATATTGTAGCGATAACTATTGTTACTTTCACAAAAATAATAATTAGATAATGAGACTGTTTAAAATAATCATCAGTAGGATTTAATGACTGAAGAGGGTGGATGCCAATTTTCGAAGAAGTAGAACATTTTAGTGATAAGCTCAGAAAATCGCAATATTTTACAGTAATGCAGTCTTAAAACAGAGAAAAAACATTTAACGCAGAAAATCGGTTATTCTCACTATAATCTGTCTGTCCTCTATATATATTTTTTCTAGGTACAGGACTTGATAATCACCGGTTACTCACTCAATCAGAGGAGCTCCATAGAGAACCACCACGGTGTGAAAGAACAGGCACGACAGGAAGAAGTACACACAGGAGCGGAACAGCCTAGACAGCTGCAGAGAGAAGCAGGGATAAAGAAATGATATGAACCATGTACAGAAACAAATTTCACTAAACTACAGCTGAAGAGTAAATATTCATGTCTTTAATATACTGCTTTGAATGATTTCTGCATTCGATAAGTTGTCTTTCTGGAGAAATAAGCTTGGGTCGAAAAGTTGCTTTAAAAAGTTGTATTTTATTGGTTTTAGAAGAGATGATTCATTTCTGTAGTTTATATATAGTATTATTGCATCTCAAAAAAGTAGAATATTGTGCACATTTTTTTTTTTTCACGACTACATTAAAAAAGTTGAACTTTTATACAGTATATTCCATAATCATTGCACTTGAGGTCAAATGTTTCTGCTCTGTTTATTTTTTTTACTTTTGATGTTGGCTAGTACAGTTACAGTTTGAGTACGTTTGAATATTTTAAAATGTGTTTATTTGTTTTTCTAGAGCCGTAGGATATAATTATCAAAATTGTATGTAAAACTGTAATATGCTTGAAGTGTTTTGTGTGCATTGAATCTAGAATATACTGATGCAAAATCATGATATCAGATCTTTATAAGAGTTATTTATATAGAATTAGGAAAGCAGAATGTTGTTCTTCCTCTTTCCAATTCATATAAATTATGTGAAAACTCTTATTTATCTTGAAGTAGCATTCAGTTTTTTATGCACCACATTTAAGTAACAAACTTGAGATCTTTTCTATTACTTCTTCTTAGCCTCTTTATCTTTTGCATTGCTTTTGATTTCATATAGGAGGTGCTTGTTTATATCTTGCAGCACGTTGCAATTTCTTTTCTCCTGTTTAATCTCTCTTATATATCATTTTACTCATTCAAAAAAATATAGAAAACAAATAAAAATAAATATATACCTTTTTCTAAGATGGGGGCCTAGAGTATCGTTAAAGGACCACCAGACTAGCCAATTGTATATGTAGTAGTACAAGTGGATCACATTTAATTTTATTTGGAATGAATATAGAAAACTGTATATTCAAGTTTAACTGTTTTTTTTTTTGTTTTTTTTTACTTACTTTTCCTTGATATTCTAATTTTTTGAGATGCACTAGTAGTTAAAACCACCTAAACCTCAACCGGATATTAAAACAGTGATGCATCACTGACATAAAGCCAAATAATGTCATATATCACAATTTATAATTCACAGGTCTCATTTTACTGCTCAGGGTAGTAGAGGTGTGAAAATGCACTTAATTCACAATTCGACACAAATCACGGTACAAGGACAATATTCGACATGTATCATGATACATCAATTCCCCCAAATTTTTACTAATTAATTCTTTGAACAGTTATACGCAGTATATTCAATGTGACTGATGTTTTACCATTGCAGGAAAATATGAGTGTGACCATAATTTCATTTTTTGGAGCGTTCTTGTTACTTCCTTGCACATACTGTAAATCAAATATGCAGTTCTTGTGAATAAGTCGTCATCGTCTATATTGAAACAGATAATATTTAAAAGTATCAGAGTATCAATATATTCATTTTTAAATACAACAGAATTTGTTTGAGGCTTACCAATACAATTATCGCGATTCACAGTGTATTTTCAAACCCCTACTAGGTCGTTTATCTTTTCCACTGCATGTACATTCTGCTGCTAATAGTTTTGCACTTACACTTACACTTACTGAGTATGTCAACATATCAACTTTAAACCATTTACTGTGGTGTTAATGTCAGCAGTAGCACCTTGTATCCCAGCGTGTGCTTCTTGGCGGGCGCTGTAATGCCAAGCAGCCAGAAGACAGCGACGCTGACCGCGGTGACCGCGCCGGACACCGAGTAGAGCCACAGCAGGTGGCTGCCGTACACCGAGAAGCCCGGCACGAGCACCGCAGGTACGACGGTCGCCATGAACACCGAGGCGGCGATGATGGCGTGAGTGGACGCCATGGCTCGGATTTCATGGTCCCACATCTCGGTGGAAGTCCCTATCTATAGCAACGCGCTAAGACAAACGACAAAACCCAAATGAAATACTCCAGAATGTTAATTTAGAACTGGGTGTGCAGGGTAAATTAGTCCATGGGTGAGTTAATTCATAATGTCTTCCGTAAACAAGGAGTGGGGGCGACTTCCGCTTGGACTTCAGAATAAGGGTTCCAGAAGTGTCGACACATCTGACATGTCGAAACAAGATACACGCAACAATTGAATGTTTTAAGTTATTTACAATATAAAATGATGCATCTCACTCTTCAGTCGTCTAAAGGAAACCTCTCATTATTTTCACCATGTCCATATTTCCCACTTAGATTAAAAGATGTGCCTAAAAGGTATAAAACCTGTGTAGCCCAGGTATATTTGTTGTTGCGTCGTCATTAAATGGATTCATTCCTTCTTAGAATGTTGCTTAATAGTCAAACATTGTTTGTAATTTCGTCATAATTACTTGTAATTATAATTACACTACCACTAACACTATATTCCGCGCTGTTTTGATTGTTTATTCACTGAGCTAGACGTGAAAATGTGTCAGATAGACTGACCAGGGAGGGCTAGAGAATTTTTTATGTGGTAATTATTTTGCCTTGTATTTGAATTGTGTCTGGTCTAGGGAGGACCCAACCGCATCCCTTTTTTATTTATTTGCTTTCACTCAGTCTTTTTTTTATTATTTGTATGTGTTGTTTGCTCTTAAAGACTCTTAAATTACGGTAAATAAAATTGCAGACATTGGAGGTGGTCGCTTCAAGGGGAACTTCCGTCTATAAGGGGACGTTTATTTTGTAGATAAACGAACGTGAAGTAAAAAGGAAGTATTTTTTTTACAGGTACTCTCTGTGACAAACGCTTATTTTAGCCAATCATCATTGAATTCGTCATAGTCGTTTTGCCCAATCGCTGCTGCGAAGAGGAGGGCGAACCGGAAGTTTACAAAAACTAGCTGGGCCTGGGAAGATTTTGTTAACGTTTCTGCGAATTTATTTTGCCCGTCCATTGAAAATAGACGGTGTTATAGAAAAACGGAGAAACGATGGTGTGTGAAAAGTGTACGTATCACACCGTGTTTTCTATCTTGAAATCTAGCCGACTATTCGTGCGTTTGGCGGATGTTGAGCGTTCTCCGAAAGCTAACATAGCTTCAGGCTAACTCCTGTCACTCACGTTTTCATTAGTTTGTTTGAATATTGGGTAAACATGTTTTGTTTTGTTTTTTGTGTCGCTTATTACAGGCGAGAAGAAGCTTGGTAAAGTCATTACACCCGACACATGGAAGGATGGAGCACGGAATACAACAGGTGAACTGAACACAATTATTAAAGGAAATGTTCGTTGTTTTGAAGATGACCACATATTTTGGGAGTTTGGAATTGTGAAACCACGACACAAGATCATTCAAATATATAATAAGTGGGTGAGAGGGTCCATACATATTCGTAAAACTCTTAATTGAATATGTCTGGCCGCAATTTACACCCACTTTTTAAAAGCCATTTTGAATATCAAGAGATAGAAGTGTCAGATACACACATGTACACAAACCATGAAAAGTAATGTTATAAGGGATAATGGATTTGATGCTAGTGTTGATTTCATATATACGTGTATACTTTACCATGATGGTTAAATAGGGCTTATTGGCGCCAGTGAGTTTGTGCTATTCTTCGTTTTCATGAACATTAAGTGGGTGGTTTTTCAATTAATTTGCCATTTATTCTATATTGTTAGAAATGAAAAAGAATAAGACATGACCATGATTAATGTAAAACCAAACTGTACTTTGACCCTCATGTTTTGATTCAGATTGACACACTTATCTTTCACATTGGATTATTATATTTTTCTGTCTTTCATTTTTTTCACCTCCTTCTGGGGTTTGTCTCGTTCATTTAATTTGGACCCATTGTACTGTTATCAAACAAAGATGATGATGCTTATTATGCTTTCTGCTTTTTTCACTCAGAGAGTGGTGGACGCAAGCTAAATGAAAATAAGCTCCTGACTTCAAAGAAAGCGAGGTGAGTCGCTCACTAGGCTGGCTTTGAATCAAATTTTTATTTAATTATGAGGGAATACGTCTCTTGTTATTAGCTACACAAAATCACACAGAAGTATTTTCTGTTTACTTAATCTGGTGCTATTGCGTGTTCACATTTAGCATTTTAATTCCTTCCCAAGAGCAGTGTCTTTAACATAGCGGGACAACATACCTTTGCAAGACTTATTGTGAATCTGTAATGCATTTGCCCCTCAGGTTTGACCCCTACAGCAAGACGGGCTTTGCTATCTGCAGGATCTGTAAGAGCTCAGTTCATCAGCCTGGGTCACACTACTGTCAGGGCTGTGCATACAAGAAAGGTATTACCTCACTTACACCTCAGCTGAAACACAGGTGATTTTCATACCGTAGTAGTGAGTTGGATTGGTCTGTTTTGTCTGTTCAGTGGTTAAGAATGGGCTGGGAACTTTTTCACGGATGAAGCTAACTCATGCTTCGGCAGCTTAACATGAGTAAAATGCCTCGTCTGACCAAGAGTAGTATAAAACAAAGGACCATGCTGGTCCTTCACTGAGAACACAAACAAAGGGTCTGAAAACATCAGTTTGGCTTATCTAAACTGCAAAAAAAAAAAAAAAGGCTATATCTTGTCTCTTACCTCTTCTTGTGTTTAGATTTGATGAAGTTTTTGATTTCAGTGTCCCAGTTACACAGTATAAACTACACACCTTGTGGTGTTTCTTCTGTAGAAAATAGTTTCAAGGAAAGCAATTCACACGGATGCGGAGTAACAGTGTCTGCCACATCCATTTCGTGCCATTGCATCAAAAGGAACATTTTGTTGGCCCATGGTGGAGAGTGGGCAAGGGGCTTTTTCAGCTAACAGCCTGGATGTAGGGTTCATTTCTTTTGCATGGAGTTAGTTTTACTCCAGCAAATGTTTAAGTGTCTTTTGGTCGAACACTCTTGTTTGTTACTGGTTTGTTGGTTTGTTTATTCAAAGTTTGTCTCAGTGGGTTACATCCAAGCTACCTCAGAGTTTTTAGACAAAAATGAACTCTTCATGACTACGCAGAAAATGTTTGACAAAATTGTGGCATGCAAGTGTTAAAAAAATGTGGTTTTATTAAAAAAATAGTTAAACACAAACCCATGACTGTACTGGTGTGACTGTTCACTCACTACACAATATAAAAAAAGTCCTCTTTCTGCTGATCATCTCTCTAGGAATCTGTGCAATGTGTGGGAAGAAAGTCGTGGACACCAAGAACTACAAACAGACCTCCGTGTGATGGCGCGCTGATCAGAGGTCGTCATGTGAGGCTGAGATGGATGGTGGCACCTTCCTTGTCCTGCCATTGACTTTCCCTCTGAATCTATCATAAAATGCTACTTACACAGTGACCGTAAATAGGGAAGCAGTTTTCTGTACATATAATTATCACCTGTCGCCTTTTTTTGTATATTTCATCTTCTATACTTTACTTTGAGTGTTTGTTTTTTAGTATTTGATTGTGTGTGTACAATGTCTTGTGACATTTTACAGTAAATTAAAGCAATGATTACAGTGACATTTGAAGTGATTATTTTGCACCTCTGCCTGAGGCTATAAAAGGGCCTGCCCTGTATACCTGAAATAAGTGGTTAATCTTACTTAATCCTATTTGTATGTAACTGCTGCTTTGACACCACCCCCCACCCAGCTGTAAGGTAAAGTTTGTCATATTAGTTTGTCATGAAGTGTCATAGGCGATTCCCGTACGCGCAATCATGCCAATGTTTGAGGTGTCACCCGTGTTGTTTTTCTGCCGCTGTTAGCGAATGTTGGCAGGCTAGCACACTAGCGAACACCACATCCCATAAAACATAGAAGCACTGAAGTCATCATTTAGCTCAACGCCCTGCTGTACGCCAGTAGTGCTGACTTTCCCGGTGTGAAAACACTAGACACCCTAAATTTAGTGCTGAACGTGTGATGGCAGCCCCTAGTACATCATCAAAATAAAACACACTGAATGATGTTCATTCATTTTTTTTTTTTTCCCCCCCATTCATTCATTTTCTACCGCTTATCCCGTTAGAATGATGTACACAAAGTAAAGTTCAGTTATTTTTTTACCATTTTATTTCAGCAAAGAGCTGTCAAAATACATGGATTGAGGTCATTGACTAAACCTGAAGGCTACTGAGCATTTACACTACAGATAAAACTGGTTTGTATTTTAACAATTACAAACACTTAGCACTTATATTCATAAATAACAATATTAAATGTTTAAAATCTGTCAATTCTAAATTCAATAATAAAGCAAGAAAAGCTGTGCGCTGTGTTGCAAGTTCAAAAGTTAAAAAGTGTTGTCACAACATTGCACTCATGTTTCATATTTTATAACAACATTGCAATAAAACCCTAAAATATCTAACAAAAGGCACCATGGATGTGGGTTCCTGACAGTTTTGCTGATTTTGGTGGAAGATTTCGGCAGCGGGGCTGAACTCGGTCAGCCGTCAGCGTGCTGAGGTAAACCCCAGAGTTGGCCTGGATCCTGTATTAAAGAAAAAAAAACACAGCAGCTTGACTTTGTTAGGAGCTCTGTGAAAGAGTCAGGAACTCCTCCCGAGTTTTGGGGTCCTCTAGATAGATCCCCAGCATGGTGCTCGTCATGGTGCGGCTGTTCATCTTCTGGACGCCACGCATGATCATGCACATGTGCCTGCAAACGCACACACACATACACACATTATAGCGGACTGTAGAATCAGCATCATTTAGGGTGAAGACTTCGAGTTTGAAAATGTACAACGTCTGCAGGTATTTAATAAGCGTCTAAAGGCTACTGTACATACTCTACTAGTGTAACATAACTGAATTTCTAATTGCAGACAGTCATGGTGCATTGTGGGTAATGTAGGCAGATTTCTAAAATGAGGACGTGTGAAATATTAAAGCCTGTATCTCTAATTGTTTGTTGATTTTGGTCCATTATTAGGTCCTCTGTGTAGAGTCAGATAGCAATGCTAAAACTATACGGTACTGTTTGTTGAGCTTTCGCCACCACTGTCTCCCAGGTTCGTAGCAAGCTTGTCATGTCCGCTAGGACAATAACTTAGGTTAATTTTTTCAAACATTATCCAACAAAAGCAGCTGGACATAGCCGAGCATGTTGGACTGCAGCAGTGTATTTCAGGATGAGCAAAAGTGTGTTTCATTGCTCATCATCACATTTTTCCTGCATCACAGACTTCCAATGAAGACTTGAGGAGAAACATGCAGTTTTTGGAGAGGTTACAGCACAAGTTCTGATTAGAATTTTTTAAAAAAGTGTGAATTATATGAATATAAAGTAATTTAAATATTTCCTGCATTGAACTACTTGATATGAAAGGGGTTTAAATTAAAAGTGTGTATGTGGGTTCACATTTGTATAGGCTGGTATCCTTGCTCGTATTCCTTTCTGAATAAAGAACACGTCACATTTTGACTGAGGTATTTGGTCTGTTTGAATCAAACAGCTGCCGATGTGTTTGTAACGTGTCTACTCACACTGCTTCAATAACCACAGCTACACCTTTGGGCTGCAGAGCCTCTGAGATTCCAAGGGCAATCTGCTTAGTCAGGCGCTCTTGTACTTAAAGAGACAAAAGAAGACAAATGGGAGCCGGATTACATTCAAATTCTTGTGGTCAACACGTGTAAATATCTGTGACTACATGCAAAGCCCGGATACTCATTTTGCCCAATTTCTTCGGTTGACTTACCCTGAAGCCTCCGACTGAAGATCTCCACAATCCTGCAGAATCCAGAATACAAAAAAAGACGGCTGATTATTAATTGGATGTAAAATGCTCCAACTATCATATCTACAAAGGTGATTACTCAGTTACATGGTATTTCAGTTCCTCACACAGTTGCAGAACTCATCTCACCCTGACCCACACGTCAGTTTTCTTCATTATGTGGTGTTTCTTTTTTTTTTTTTGAGGGGGGGAGATGTTTTATGGATAAAGTTCAAGTTTATCTGGTCGTAATTTTGGTTCTGTGACTGTATTCAATTCACCTCCAATCTACCCAGACTCTTCACCTACCAATGATTCCCCCTCCAGTGCCGTCGGAAGTCTGTGTTGCAAGTTTAAAAAAAAGAAACAGCCCGTTTTTGACTGCGTTACTGTTATTTTGGGTTTGCAGATGGTGTGATATTTTAGGAAAGGGAGAGAGTGAGTGAGAGGGAAGGGGACAGGCTGTGAAAATAGCCGCCGATTCCCACAGGTCCGAAGGGATTTTCTCATGGCTCGAGAGCGGAGGGAGTTTGGATTTGTCTCTGTGAGTGTGCTTGATGAGGGGACTAGATGATGGCTGCTGGGCTTAAGCTTAAGCCTCCAGGTCAATGCACTGCGATAACAGAAGAACGCAGTCACCCGGAACTAACACCAGAAACATACAGTCACAGTGGCCGCAGGAAGGGATGATATGTGTGTGTGTGTGATGTGTTACCTTGCCAGTTTGCTCAGTCCCACCACTTTTTTGTTGGGAATATACCCAATGTGAACCTAGAAAGAGACGGCAGCCCATGCAAGCGGAGGTCACATGATCAGAGGGTTGCAAATATTAACTGTTACATGTGCACAAACACAGGACAGCAACAGCCACACGCACCAGCTCGTTCAGCAAACACAGTTCAGCTGTTTGTTCATAAGATCGATTCGATACCACACACACACACACACACACACACACACACACACACACACACACACACACACACACTTACTTTGCCAAAAAAGGGCACCAGATGATGCTCGCAGAGGGAAAACATGTCGATGTCCTTCACAATCACCATCTCATCATGGTCTTCATCAAATATGGCATTGTTTAAGATGTCTGCATGAGGGGCACAAACACACGTATACATGTAAAGAGGAGAATCATCCACTTCGCACATGACTGACAAATAATGTGATGTCTTTGACCCTCTAAAAAGAATCGATGCTTGTTAAAAAAACTGGCAAAAACAGACGCAGAACTGCAGACTTCGTTAAAATGAATGCAGTAAGAAAAAGAGAACTCTAAAAGTGTGTTTAGATTCAGCTTATGTGAGTGGAAAAACTGCAAAACTGTCGGGAAGTTTTAGGAAAACTCTATTAAAAAACCCTCAAGGGCTTAAAAAAAAGTGGTATTTCCCAAGCAGCTTATTACCGGGAATTGCATATTATGACACAATTGAGCACATTTGTGCAGCTGGAACTACTTTTGGTCGTTTTTTGCTTAAAATTGAGTCGCACTAATAGTCAACCATCAACCATCCTGCTGTCTGGACGCATAGTTCAGATGTCAGATGAGGTTTTTGCCTGAACTACTACGTTGATCACACACTGGATGAGGGACTCAAACCTGAAGAGTTCAACTTCACCGACTTAAAATCGAGCCCTTTAAACTCTGCAGGCTCGG
This sequence comes from Mola mola, assembly GCA_001698575.1. Taxonomy (NCBI): domain Eukaryota; kingdom Metazoa; phylum Chordata; class Actinopteri; order Tetraodontiformes; family Molidae; genus Mola; species Mola mola. Next base: position 664,710 of record KV751339.1, read on the forward strand.
CTCCCTTCCTGCCATTTTCTACGTTAATCTTTGACCTGTAACCACGCGGGAGGAGTCGACTCACCGTCCACGGTCTCGTGGTAACCCTTGGTGAGGAACTGCATGGCCTTGGCGGCGCGCAGCGGCGTGCGCAGCAGCCCCTGGCGGTCCACGTCCTCGCCCAGCTCGCGGAGGATGCTGGTGTAGGCGGTCTCGAGCGCAGGTAAGCGGGACTTGTCCTCGGCCTCCTTGCGGGACGTCTCGTGCTTGCGCTGCAGGGCGGACTTCTTGCTGTCGAGGATGAGCTCGCCGAAGCTGCTGTTGAGGTGGAACTCGTCCACGGACTCGCTGACTTGACCGTTGCAGTGGCCGTTCATGGTGAGGCGGCGGCGGCGGCGGGTGGACTGTGGAGGAGGGTTCCGGGGTTGGGGGGCTCAGCAGGTCTCTGGGTGCAGAGAAGGATGCTCCTCCACCCGGCCTGAAGCGCGCTTATAAAGCTTATTCCCGCTGCCACGTGCGCCGGTCTCCCATTTGTTAAGGTGGCGCGTGGGTCCATTTTCTCAGCACGTCATGCTGTCGGAGTGCACCTCCTCCCACCTCCCAAACTCAGCCTGCAACAGATTGTTCTTTTTTTGCATTGCAACAACTCATTTATTCTTGTAACAAATCATTTTATATGGACAACCAATCCAATTTCCAGTTAGATAAAAACGCAACACATCCTCAACACACTTCAAAATCTCACAATTAGTGATATAGATAAAAAGAAAGCACTGTCAAACAGGAAATATATATCTATTTACAGGTCTGTCTCCGTCACAGAACTATTAAAACCTTGGTGCACCGTAGTCATCAGGCATCTGTTCAATATTGTACCTGTGACTTGAGATGTACATGGACCTTCCTGACCCTCCTCTTCAGATCTCCGTCCACAGTAGCCAGGATATAACACTTGTGCTGCGTTTCCCTTTGGACTAAACAATCATCAGCATATGTTCCCTTGTGTGTGTGCAGGGAAGGCGCTCAAACCTTGGATCCTTGGCTATCCTGAGCGCAACTCTGCACTTCATTCCAAGCTTCTCTATCTCAGCCAGAACACAGTCTGTGATATATGGGATACATTTTGCATACAGGCAATCCAACAGAGACTGAACAATGTCTAGGTTGGCCTTGATGGAAAAGTTGATGAAATTGGCGGCGACTAGAAGGTGGTACGGAGGACCTGGCTGAGTATTGTACTGGAGGAAGAGACGTGATGGCTGCTTTGGCACTTCTCTCTCCTTAATCTGTGAAGGGTCTTTCTTCTTCTTCTCTTTTTCTTTAGCTCGGTCTTTCTCTTTTATTCTTTGATCTTCCAGACTAATCATTCTCTTCATTACAGCCAACTTCCTTGTTTGCTGCTTACCAATATTTTACATTTGAGGCACAGGATCTAGTTTAGCTGAGTGCACATGGCTCCCCTTCTCCTCGTGTGTCGACGCACTCTCAAATGACGCCAGCGAAACTCAGAAACAACAGATTTAGCCGCGGCCCATCACTTGACGCATTATGTGGCAACGCCCGTCCACATCCATTAGTTCTGAAGTTAGTTGCCTCGAGAGTCGAACACTCATACGGGACTCATGACTTCACGTGAAGCTCAGGCACGATTGTGTAGTGTGCTTCCTCCGCCAGTGCAAACATCCATTAGGTGACAAATGTTTGGTTTTGTCAGAAAGTTAATAAAACAGTGATGGTTCATTTACTCTTCAATGAAAAGCAGAAAATCCAGTTTTTTATTATTTACAAATGAAATGAAAATAGTTGGCAACGAATTTTCTTATTTTTATTTTGTCAATAATCTAGGACCAATATTATTTAACTGCAGGGGAAATTTCAAGAGCTTGATGACAATTTCAACTTCTATCCTGTGCTGAGACACATTTGCTAAAAAAAAAAGGTGCACAAGACTGTGTTTCAAATCAGGAGTGGAGGAGTGGAAACAGACTCTAAGAAAGAGTCGGTAAGATTTTCAAAACCACGAAACATTAAGGTAAAACATATTTCTGAAACCAATGTTATATAGGAAGTCGTCTCTGTACAAGAACCAGGTCATATTTGGAACCCCACGAAAAGGCCTTTTAGGTCACACGACTCGAGCAATTTGATGTGAATCCTCATCACTGTCAAAATTCCTCAAGGTGAGTTCAGAGAATTAAACAAACGGGACAATTGTGCTGCAAGAGCTCACAGATTGTTTTTTTTTTTTTGTCCCCTTGCATGTGGTGTGTGTGATCACTATGGTCATATCGTCTCGAATTGGTGTGAAGGGAGCGTTTCAAACGCATCTTGATCGTTAACTGCCCGCGGTCACTTTAGTTTTCAACTTAGGCTTTTTAAAATGTACGTCTCCAGTCTTTGACACCTAATTGTCGTCAGGTCCATGAATGTGATCTGAGTTCTTTAATTCTAAATGATGACAAAACATGTTCTTTTACTGGTCAATGAATTTTCTCAATTTGTCGTGGACCTTGATCATATTTGACACCCCTGTTATTGTATTTTCCATGTAAGAACCAAGCGAGGTTTCCATGAGGGTTCAGAGGAAGCTGTTCATGTCTTTAGGCATGGGGTGGATGGTTTAGTTTTGGTCCACAATCACATATCTCAACAACTACTGCATAAATTTAACTGAAAATTACCGACATTAATGTTTCCTAGAAATGCAAACCTGACTGACTTGCATCGCCATGACGCCGTAGCTCCAGTGTAATTGATTTTACATACAATTTTCTACATCTATGAGTCATTTTCCCTATTTTAAACACGCATTGGTTCGGCAACTCCTACAAACACAATTTCCAAAAAGGTTTGACTTTAAAAATACAATTCCAATGTAATTCAGCACTAAGACAAGATATTTAATGTTCAAATTGATTGACAAAATTTTTTGTTTTTTTTTTTTTTTTTTTTTTGAGAAATATACACAAATCCTCCATTTGACGCCTGCAACACATTCCCAAAAGTTTGGCACAGGTGCATGTTTACCACTGTGTTATATTAGCTTTTCTTCTAACAACACTCAGTAAGCATGTGGGGAACGGAAGATTGTACACTGATTCTGACTGTTACCGATCACATGTACTGCATTGTGTTACAAATGGGAGCTGCTGCAAGCAGAAACACGCTAACATGGGATGCTGTTTTATTTACAAATTATAAAGAGAGTGTTGTTCTGTTGTAAATGAAGGAAAAAATGTATTTACAGGCCTGATGTGCGAATATGTGACATTTCTTGTCACTTTCTGCAGCAGCACATGCAGCCGTCAATATTCCACGAAGTTGCACGAATAAGGTCATTATTCACAGCCCATTAGATCCAAACGTGTGCAGCGTTTCTAGAGATCACATTTTCAGTCACAAGACCAGTTGTTTAGGAAGGGCTGGTCCGTCTCCAAGAGTGGAAAAACTGATTTTCAATCCCATTTTGTTCCTTTTTTTTTTTTTTTAATCCATTGCTGTGGTGTACAGAAGCAAAACAAAGACAACTGTGTCACTGTCCAAATGTGTCTCTCCACTGTCTAAATACCTGCACTGTAACACAACGGTAATTTAGTCAAAGAAAGGGCAGAATGGCATAAGAATAATGTTTACTGCAGCAGTTGATGTGTCAAAATTAAAGGAGAATTTCAGCAGTCTATGGGGATTGAAAATTTCACAAATTACATCTTTTTTAAAAAAATGACTGCAACGTGGACATCGTTCACTGGAATTGTTAAGCTCAACTAGAAATACAATGCAATGTCAGAGATAAATTTCTTGTTTTTGCCACTAACTAAGCTCAAAATGTTTTTGCTGTTGTCTCGATTTTAAAATCCACGTGAAACAGACGTTGGAGTGTATCTAACTGCCCGGCTGTGATGTATTTTCTACTGAAATGAAATATACATTGAGTGTGATGGGACAACAGTGTACCGCCCTGCTAGGCTTTCAGAGAAATAAGCAATGTTATGCATTAACAAAAATATGTATAAATTCACATAACTAAAGTGTAAATGATATGCCTTTTATATTAAGCCCCAGCATGGATAAACAATACTAGAAATATTAAAATCACCTAAAGAAGAGCCCTCAAACAAGCCAGTTGTCATACCCCATACAGAACAGCTTATCCAGCAGCCTTTGGGGCAGGGGTAACATGTTTCTTCTTACCGTTCCACTATCAGAGGTAAAACTGATGAATAAAAGGTCTTAAGAAAGGTTCATGAAGGTTCAGATGAGAGCATGATTAATTTCCTGTCACTGTATCTTATGGGAGAACCACTCAGTCACAAATTAAAGGCCTGAACTGGGACTGCACAAAACATGCTCATGTGCAATGGTCACATCGCAGGAGCTGCGGCGTCACGTACTGCAAGGCAAATGAACTCAAACCTGGGACCACTTTGCTGCTGCTCAGTACAAGAGGAGAACTCGCGAGGTTCTTGTGTTCCATGCCCAATCTGTAACAAACGTCTTTTTCTCTTTAGGAGTGTTCTCTTTAGCACAAATTTGAACCTCATTAGAGATTTTAAGACTTTATTCGTGCAGCTTCGTGGAATATTGATGGCTGCATGTGCTGCTGCAGAAAGTGACAAGAAATGTCACATATTCGCATATCGAGTCTGTAATTACATTTTTATCCTTCATTTACAACAAAACAACACTCTCTTTACAATAAGGAAAGTGTTTTATTTCATTTGTTTTTTCTAAAGCACTCACACTCAAATTCCTGTAAATATAAAAATACATCCTTTTATTTGAACTTGATTCAAGTTTCAAGATTTTTATCGTCATTATGTTTGCACATAACGAAATTTCTTTTGGTAGCCTCGGCCCAGATACAGTAAAAAGACAATAAAAAAGGTCACTCTGTGCAATAAAATCTAAATATTTACTTGGAGCCCTGGCACAAATAGAGTTTACGTTTCACTTCAGAATTCAGCATAAAAAATATTTGATATTGTAAATTTCCAAATACGATGCAACTATATGTTGTATCCATAATTTGTAAATAAAACAGCATCCCATGTTAGGGCCTTTCTCTTCCACAGAACAGCAGAAACGTCAAATGTCAAACCTTTTGGTAGTGGCAGGCTTATGTTCTATGCTCTGGCACAAATGCAACAAATGAATGGACTACTAGAAATGAACAAAATTTAAGAAAAGAATAAATGAAATTCCACATTTTGTTTATTTTGATAAAAAAATAAGAAAATAAGAGAAAGTTGCCAATAACACGTGATCCGATATCTTACTATAGGCAGCGATATGCGCTTTTCACGTTGCTTTGCAACACGTAGATGAAAAACAAAGCGAAGAAGACGTACGTAATTTCCTGTTTGGCTGCAGCAGTGGCGGGAGATTCCAGCATGGCGGTGCAACCGAAACAGAACCTGTCAATGGACAGCGCAGCCGAGCACGGCTTCTTAAACTTCTTTTTCTCCATGCCGGAGAAACTGGACACGACTTTTAGGATATTCGACCGAAACGACTTCTACACCGTTCACGGAAAGGACGCCATATTCGCGGCGAAGGAGGTTTTCAAGACAAACGGGGTCATCAAATATTTGGGCTCAGGTAATCCCTGTAGCCTGGCCTAGCAAATCGAGTAGCTAGCGGAGGCTTTCATCTGGTGACAGGCTTGCTGTTTAGAAAGCTGTTTCGGTTACCTGCTGTCAGTACGTTTACTTCAAGCTTTGTTTTAGCCGTACGTAGGATTAGCTACGAACGCGTTAGCTGCTTCCCCGCTACAAGCATGTGGCACCGCTGTGGGGGGGTTAGCAGTGATCGTAGGTGCTCTGGTTGCTCAGTAATACTGATGTGTTGATCTGCAGGGACCCGCAAGCTGGAGAGTGTGGCCCTGAGCAAGCTGAACTTTGAGGCCTTTGTCAAGGACTTGCTCCTGGTGAGGCAGTACAGAGTAGAAGTGTACAGGAACCAGAGCAAAAATAGCAAAGAGCATGACTGGAAACTCGAGTACAAGGTATGTATTGTGTTGATGATCACGCCTGGCGCTCTGGTTCCATTGAGTTTATGGTCACACATACTTTTTAAGACCAAAAACAACCCAGTGCTCCTTTATTTCTAGAATCATAAACCACAGAACAACTGCAAGGCATTATATATAATAATAAAAACAATATATAGAACAATATCAGTAACCCCCCCCACATACACACATTCTATATAAATATTACCTCTTGCTGGGTGATATGGTGGAAGTAGAACAAATGTAGGCAAACACCATGACTTTTTTTAACTGATTCGATTTTATAGATACATTTCCAAAATCAAAATTTCACAGGTGACATGAAGCATGCTGGTACCAAGATGATAGAAGTCATAAAATGTGAACATTTATCACAAGGAATCTTAAAAGAACCACCACTAAATTTAGTTCCTTCCACAAAAGGTCAAAAATCTCTAATATTCTCTTACAATATGATATGTCTAAAGTACTCTTTACTGTCCCCATAGGGAAATTCCTTCTGGACTTAGTGGTGCTGCATCACACAATTGAATAGTCAACCAATAGCTACATATGGAATTAAAAGCTACGTACAAGATGGTTAAATATTGAAAATAAATAGAAGCAATGGAATAGGAAGAAAGCACAAGTAACCAACATATAGGACACAGTCAAGTACTGCATGCTCCCACTTATAGTGCATTGCACTACAGGTTCAGCAACGAGAATCGACAAGTATGAAAAATAGCAAGGACTTGACAGTGTTCGACAACGCACAGTAGGACTTGCACCCAGACGATGGCTGTATTTTATTTTGGATCCTTACGAAGGAGGGCACGTTTGAGATTTTAAACCTATTGAGTCATGGGGGCTCCAGGGCTGCATTGCAGCTGGTGTTGAACAGACTGACATATGTGGGCTGTAGCAGGAGCCATCATTCCCGCTAGGTAGCAAATCCGGCAGCAAATTTTCACTCACTCAAGCTCTCCCTCTGCTCATCTTGAATCAAAAACAGGCACGTGCCCAGGAGAGCTTTCTGAACATTGACCTCAAAGTGATAAATACCTAATGAATAATCCTAAAATACAACATCCAACCCGATTTAATCGATAAATGCATAATAAGATGCAAGTAATATAGATTCTGTCCCGCTGTCGGTAACTGTAAATGTTACAGAGAGAAGCAAATAGGACGGTTTAGAGTACGTGTTTAAAGGCAAAAGCCAGTATGTGAAACTAACAATGAAACAAACCAACGCCCAGAGACCGCACTGTAAAAACCACCATATCATCCCGCCACCCAGACAAACCATGGAATTTAAAAAATGTCTTTGATGCTTATCCCAGCAATTACCCATTCTGGTTTGGTTTAAACGAGCACTCAATTCACGCTGTCTATTCAGTGTTTTCCTCTGCTGTCTCTCTTCTTTTCCAATTTGCTTGATTTTTCAGGCCTCTCCAGGAAACTTGACTCAGTTTGAGGACATTCTGTTTGGCGGTGGAACTGGGTCAGAGGGTTGCGCGGGAGTCGTAGCTGTACGGTACGCCACAGGAGCCGACGGACAGCGGCTGGTCGGGGTCGGCTATGTGGACGCAGCGCAGAGGACGATGGGAGTGTGCGAGTTTCCAGACAATGAGATCTTCTCCAACCTGGAGTCCCTGCTTGTCCAAATCAGCCCCAAAGAGTGTCTCTTAGTCCAGGGCGAAGGCAACGCAGATGGCACCAAACTGCGGGAGGTACGTAGTGGGCAGCAAGGAAGCCAATGTTCAATAAATCCCCAGTAAACACACATTCATGTAGTTTCTGTGGTTTTGGCAGGCATACATGACTGCAAATATGTATATCGTCACAGCCTGCCTTTGTGCTCGATCTGATCTTTAGATAACCTGAGATCCTCTTGTAGGATATTTATTTAATAATTTGCTGGCTTTTTATAGCCCTATTGCATTAGAAAAGTGCTCTATAAATAAAGATTAATGCTATTTTTTTTATTACTATGTCCTGACCTTGTTGTGGACCTTGTTTGTTTGTATAGGTGGTGCAGCGTAGCGGCATGCTGGTCTCTGACAGGAAGAGATCAGAATTTAGTAGTAAGGACATGGTCCAGGACCTGAACAGGCTGCTGAGGGCAAAGAGAGGAGAGACCGTGGCGAGCAACACGCTGCCGGAGTTGGACAAACAGGTTGAGCAACAGTGTTTCACTTCAGACGAGAGCGAAAAACAACACAACAAATCAGCCTAAGCCACTGCAGACTCATTCTTGCATGGTTCTATCATGTCGCAGGAAAACACAATGATAATAATCTTCTATGTGGGGAAACTTGCTTTATCTCGTTTCCCTCGGCACAATTGTTCCAAATTTTGACTTTAATGGATTTATGACATTTTAGGCAGGTGTGCCAAACAAAAGAGGGAATGCGTTCATACTCCTGTTTTATACTATAATGTTAGTCATTAATGATGTGATGTTGCTGTCTT
>KV751339.1:677520-690738 GCA_001698575.1 Mola mola
GTGCCAAGTTGGGTCAGCTTTTTTAACAGCTGTAGTCTGACTCAGCCGAATTTGGTTTGGCGATACGATCACGATATAGTACATTTTCTGCAAATGTCATATCTATAATATCGTCCCGCTGTAGCTACACTTATCTGCGGCAGCTCAGGGTTTTGGCCGGGAACATTTATCCATGCTGAGGTGTTTTACACGCTGCTGCTGTAGATAAGGAGAGAAGATACCACAGTCAAGTTGCATGAACTTTTCTCTTGTGCGACCGAGAACGGAACATACAGCCTTTCGGTAATCGATTTGCTTTTATAGCACCATGTTTGAGGAAATAAATTTGAATGCGCTTGGGGGGGGGAAAGGCTTAATTTTCAGGTACTGACTTGCTCTCACGTTGTTTTGATTTTCGTTTGTTTTTTCCTGTGATTTTTGTGTTTCAACCGTGGGTTAGTAGGCGATGTAGTTCAATGGTTTCCTCTTTTGTCATGTTTTTGTGTGATGAATATGGTCTGGAGTCTGATCCTTTCCTGTGTCTGACTCCGGATCAATTGCTGTGCAGGTTGAAAACAGCTTCCATGCAGCAAAACATTAAAAAACTGGATGCGAGAACAGCACAGTATTCCAAAAGATACATACTAAACAATCAAGTTGTAACCACAAATAGGCCACAGTTTAGTTTAAAATAAGTATATTAAATCAAACAACAAAGCACCAGTTTTGGATGTTTGTTTTAACATATGCTAATAAATGGAAGCGGCAGCTCGAGTCTCAGCCTCCTCAGATGTCAGACGTCCATTAGGAGCATCAGAGAGATGCTCATTTCTAACATTAAACTCCTCAGGGCTTCATTATAATGCTTGCCAGGACAAATAAACTCTCATTTCTGGTCTCAACAAAGTATTTTCTTTTAGCATTATAAGTCTTCTAGTCTTTCGTTGCCTCTGTTCCCACTTTTTTTTCCTGAAATATTGTTGCTGCCATCAAATTGGAAACGGCTTATAATATTTCCAAACACAGTGAAATCTCTCCGCTTCAGCGTTGGATATGTTGTCTTTGCCAGTTTCAACATGAGCCCTGTTAAAGCAGAAAGCCTATTTTGAGACTGGATGGTAGTTGCATACACGCTTTAATTTTTTTTTTTTTTTTTTTATTTAAAAAAAAAAAAAAAAAGGGGGGGGGTTTCAGTATTTTAAAAATATCACATTCTGTTCTTCTGATGTTACATAGCGTCTCAGCCTTTTATTAATAATAATGATAATGATAAAAATATTGAAATTGAGAAATTTTCTGAACACTCAGTGCAATCCTGAATACGAAGAGTTGGAAATCTCTGGACAGTAATTAGATATTAGTAGTTAGTCTATATTTTGTAGAATATACTTCCCTGCTTTCCTTCTAAGTTTTTAAGAAGATTCATACAGTCTTGCATCTGGTTATTATGGGAAAAGGACTAACTAATTAATTTACAAATTAATTTCCCTATGGGTTTTAATAAAGTCATCTCTGTCTCTATGTATCTCTAACACTGCAGAGGTTGCCCTACCAGATTTTTAATGTACAGCCTGCAGTTATGTCACAAAGGATTGATTAAAGAAGAGATGTGAGTGTATATAATCATTAATCATGGTGCATTGATGCGACCTGCTGTGTGTGTGTTGTAGGCAGCTACCAGGTGCTGCTGGAGGCTGTGTTCATCACTCCGCTCAGAGACCTTCAGACCGACTTCATCAAGTTCCAAGAGATGATCGAAACCACTCTGGACATGAACCAGGTCTTTTTATTTTAGGATTTCTTTACACGTGTACAAAATAGCGATAAGTTCAATGTGTTTTTATTGACATATTGTGACGTATTTACTGTCTGACGTGCAGATCGAGCACCACGAGTTCCTGGTGAAGCCGTCGTTTGATCCAGTGTTGAGTGAGCTGAGGGAAAAGATGGACGAGCTGGAAAAGAACATGCAGGCTGTGCTGAACAGTGCGGCCAGAGAATTGGGTACACAGTCACACGCACCAAAAGAGAAATTTTAGAAAAGATCTTAAACTGTATATATATTTAAACTAGAGGGTAAATTGTGCATTATAGCACAGACACATACAAGCTCTATCTGTCTGTGTTAAAGCCTGGATGATTCGGATGATCACTTACATACACTTCAGCATCAAAGTTAACATGGGAAACATCCATGTTTTGGAACTTGTAGCTTCTTTGCAATATCATGCATTTATTTAAGCATCATAGTCCATCACATGGGCTTTGTTTCTGCTGACTGACTGAGCATCAGTTGATTGTTGTTGCATGTGAAGAAGCGCATGAGTCTGGACCTGTTTTATATTATAATGAAGGGAGGAAAGTGATCTTTGAGGAAATGTCAAACCGTTCTGCCATCTCATGGGATTAAAATGATTTAACATGCGGTTAAATCTGCTCCCGCCGTGCAGTTGGACATTATGGACATTTTCAGACTTCACTCACTGACTTTAACACGTGTCATGTGTTATCAGGAAGCTCCATTGCTATGCTGAATGGAGTAATTATCCAGCAGTACTTGCAATGATACCAGTGATCTGCCTTTCTGTGAAGCTGAAGCATATGGCAGCCATACAATAGCATCTTACAGTGAGTCAGCATCTGCTTTTTAAGCATTAAAAGAAAATTACCAAGCGAGTAAAGATCAGTCTTGTTATAACTAAAATATCAACTAATAAAATTCTTTTTATATGGACATATTTAAGTACTAAATCTGAAGTCTTCATGTGGCTCTGCTCATCTGTGGCTGATGTTCCTATTTTAGTAACAGACGGTTCAAAATTCTAAATGTTTTTAAAAAGGTCAATGTAATAATCTCCAAAGTTCAAACCATGAAATAATTTACCTTGTTTGCTGTTAAGTTTTCTTAAATACATTTCTCCCGCGGTCCCACCCGTGTTAAGGTGAGCAGGTACGCTTTGAAGTGCACTGGCATCTCCGTTATTTTACAGAGCTGAATTTTCTAGGACCATTAAATTAAAATAAATAAAATGTCAACGATAGACTAAAATGTAACGGTCCTCGAGGAATGAGGACGATTCTTTGATCTTAAAGAATCGCGCCTGTCCCTATTAGAAGCTCGGCTAGATCCTTGTTGACTGCGTGTTCCAGGTCTGGACGCCGGTAAGACGGTGAAACTGGAGTCAAACGCCGTGCTGGGTTTTTACCTGAGAGTCACCTGCAAGGAGGAGAAGACTCTGCGGAACAACAAGAGATTCACCACACTGGATGTCCAGAAGAATGGAGTGCGCTTCACGAACAGGTCTGTTGTCGCTCTGTCTGCCCGTTCTGTGAGCCCACGGTCCGTTCTCACTCATGTTCTCACTCACGCGCACCTTCGCGTGTCCGCAGTAAACTGAGCTCTGTCAACGAGGAGTACACCAAGAGCAGGGGGGAGTACGAGGAGGCCCAGAATGCCATCGTCAAGGAGATCATCAACATCGCATCAGGTGAGGTCTCTCGTCAGCGTGCCGTTGATCATCAGCCCATAAATCACGTGGAAAACTTCATATTTGACCCGACTTTCAACAGAGGCCATTAAACTGCTCACTGATTAGAATTTTCACCTTAGCTGTGTTTGTTTTCTCTCTGCTGAGTTGCATAACGTGTTGAACTCCATGGTTGATCTCCAGGTTACGTGGATCCCCTGCAGACGCTGAGCGACGTGATAGCGCAGCTGGACGCGGTGGCGAGTTTCGCCGTGGCGTCGGTTTCTGCGCCCGTGCCGTACGTTCGACCGCGCCTGTTGGCGGACGGCCCCAGGCGCATGGAGCTGCGGCAGGCCAGGCATCCCTGCATGGAGACGGACGTGGACACCACCTTCATACCCAATGACATCGCCTTCGTCCAGGGAGAGAAGAGCTTCTACATCATCACGGGTGACGAGACATTTTTATTGCAACAGGAATTTAGAGCCCAAAGACAAACTGTACACAATGATAAACAATTCCGCTGTTTCCTCGTTTGCAGGACCAAATATGGGCGGCAAGTCGACGTTTATCCGGCAGGTGGGCGTGATCGCTCTGATGGCTCAGATTGGCTGCTTTGTGCCGTGCGAGGAGGCAGAACTCAGTGTGACTGACAGCGTCCTGGCCCGGGTGGGTGCTGGAGACAGCCAGGTCAAAGGAGTTTCCACCTTCATGTCGGAGATGCTGGAGACGGCTGCCATTCTGCGGTAAGGACCATACACCAGCTCGTTAAAACAGAGGTGATACACAGACCACGCATCTTCATCCACATCCGTTCCCCCCAGGTCAGCTACCGAGAACTCGCTCATCATAATCGACGAGCTCGGCAGAGGGACCTCCACGTACGACGGGTTCGGTCTGGCCTGGGCCATCAGCGATCACATCGCTTCCAAGATCGGCTGCTTCTGTCTCTTTGCCACGCACTTCCACGAGCTGACGGCGCTGGCGGCGCAGCAGCACGCCGTCCACAATCTGCACGTTACAGCCCTGACTTCACACAACACCCTCACAATGCTGTACAGAGTCAAAGCAGGTCAGCGCACAACACACAGCCAAATGTTTTTATAGGCTTTTGGGCAGTTTTCTGATTAATGTGGATGAAAACTGATCCGCCACGAGAGCTGTTTACATTTGAACTCGTTTAGTTGGGTCTCAGCGCTGAAGCTCAAGTCAAATGAGCTTCTCAGGAAAAAAATGTCCTACTGAATAATTGAATTATTTTCATAAAAATGAAGATGAAAGAGAGAGAGAGGCAATTTCTCCATGGATGAGCTGTCAGTCAGTAAATCTTTACTAATAATTAGCTCATTCTGTCTTTCTTAGTAAGAGTCAGTGATTCCAATAATCTGGCTTTCTATGAATCTCAAGCATACAGCGGCGGAAATAATTATTTGATCCCCTGCTTTATGTATGTTTGTACTTAATACTTACTTCACTCAATAAAATGCACAACATTTCATAACTTTTATATTGTATATTTTATGCATTTTCGAATGATATTCTGTCTGTTGCCATAATCAGTAAACAACCGCTAATTTAAAAAACTTCCTTACAAATTTAGCAGGGGATCAAATAATTATTTCCACCACTGTATGGCGGCGAGACAGTAGCATTTTAAACATAAAGGCTATGTACTGTATTTGCCTCATGCTACCAAAACCAAGAGAAAAGGCTAAAAATGGGTGGCTATGAGCTAAGGATTCGCTCGATTGGCAAACAGCAGTTGAATTTTATTTTCATGTGTATAATTCAACTATATTTGCAATGGAAAACAAACGGTATGAAGCTAAACCGAAAGAGAGCAATTTGACGTGCTTGTGACTGGCTGCAGGGTCCAGCTTGGACGTGCACGCACATTAAACGTCATCCCGAGTTGCTTCATTTCAGCAAGTTTCACCGTCGGCTACAGCAAGCGAGCACAGCGAGAGCTGGAGGTACTTCATAGATACGAAATGAAATCAGGTCGTGTGTAAAAGACACACTGTACAGTCAATCATCATGTGCTGTTTAAGCATAGAAAACCAAAACAGACCAGCAGCGACCAAGTGTGTCAGCTAGATGTCGCTGTGGAGAGAATATCACCAAGCTAATAAAAATCATCCTGTTGGAACTAAAATATCAACTGAAAAAATGCTGCTTACTTGGACTTATTGGCTGCTCATCTGCAGCCGATGTTACTATTTCAATAACTTCGGAGTCCAAAATTCAAACCTTTCAACAAAGGTCAATGTTATTTATGTTATTTAGCTTTATTTATTTTAGCTTTCTCACACGTGTGTGTTCAGGTGTGTGCGACCAGAGTTTTGGGATCCACGTTGCTGAGCTGGCTTGCTTCCCTCCATCGGTGGTTGCCATGGCAAAGGAGAAGGCGGAGGAGTTGGAGGAGTTCCAGGAACCTGCAGGGGAGGAGGCAGAGGCGGAGCCTGAGGCCAAGAGGCGGCGGACAGACAAACAGGTAAGGGTTGATTGATTAGTTTTGTGCTGCTGACACCGGTGGATGGGTGGGTCCAGAATAAGATCCCAAAAGAGCCACGTGATGTCGTCCCGCTCAGCCCTACAGAAGATTTTAGTGTCTCTTTATTCAGCTGCATTCAACAAAAACACCACATTATCCAAGCGAAGTTAGCATCCAGCTGGACCATTTAGCCGCTAAAGAGCCAAATCGTTCCTTCGGGAGTTTAATAGAGACCAAAAGGTGGAGATAGAGGTTCAGTCAGGTTTCCAGAAACATGAGTCCAAATAATCATCATTATGATGATCGTAATAGTCTGTGTTTACAGCTTGTATGTACTGCTCACAACATTGCAAGCAAAGTCATAAGTAGTAAAATGAGTAAAGGTTCATCCTCATCAGTATTAATTTTTTAGTACTGTACACATTATTGCATTGCTAAGTTGAATTACTTAAGATATTGATATTGTAATTAAATAATCACACAATTCAGCTGAATGATTAGTTTCCTCAACTTATCTCTGAAAGTACTAAAAGATGACGTAAACTCAATTTATTTAACCATTAATGTCCTGTTTGTCCTTCAGGTCGGGGAAGTCCTGATCCAGAACTTTCTGGACAAGGCTAAATCCCTTCCTGTGGCTAGCATGAGTGAAGAGGAGGTGAAGGCAGAGCTCAGGAGGATGAAGCAGGAACTCTCTGCTAAAAACAACACGTACATCAGTGAGATCCTCGTGCGATGCGTCCCCATAAAAACAGCCTGATTTTTAGACCCACGTTCCTGTGCTCAACATGTCTTCAACCACACTACAGCTCTCATTTTGTACAGTTCTGGAATAAAACGTTTTCTCTCAAGGTGATGTAGTCACGTTAGATTAACGATTTGCGTCATGAGCACCTCAAACATAATTGGCATGTACATAAATCCTGACATGACGCAACTTGACGCGGTTTCATGTTTCATTCAATTGAAGCCTGATCAAGACTTATTCATGCCCTGCAGTCTATCAGTTGATGTGGTTTTAACATCCAGGGAGTTGTCACGTTCATCCTGTAAACTCACCTGGGTGTCTCAATCACAAAAAAGCAAGTTCCGAGTTACATGAAAGCACAGACACCAGTGTTAATAGATTGAATCTGAACTGTGGCTAATGAACAAATCAGCAACTCTCTGTCCTTTGTAAGCAACAAACTAGTATTTCTAAAAAGAACATTTGCTAAATTTCTGAATCCTCTGGTTAAAATTATGAAGCAGGGATTACTGAAAATATTGAGTGAACTGATGAGCCATGATTTTTGGCCAAGTGTTGGTGTTAAATCATGATCAAGTTGGTTCACTGGGTCACAAAAAAGCTGTCAAAACACTATAAACCCTCAGCTGTTAGATTTTGTAAAATAGGTTATTCTTTGCAACACCAGTGGAAGCTGAGACGATTGGTGCAAATATTCACCTGCAATCTCTTAAGATTCATTTCTTTTACAAGGCCAGACACTCATCCCAACCAGTGATTTTGAAGACAGACACCTCTGATCTAATAAAATTTTATTTTCTTAGAAATGGCCAGTTTCCTGTTTTCTTTTGTCTTTCTAAGAAAGTATACCCCTTTTTGAATTTCAACTAGCATCTACATAATGGTTATTGAATACTTCACAATATATTAAGTCTAGATGTTATGGTACATGCATACGATTCAGGCGCATGAGGAGCCACAGTCACCACGATACACAGGGGGATGGGGGATGGGTTGGGGACAGCAGATTGACTCCTCGGTTCCAGTTCAAAGGAGCTCTGACGCCTCCTATCGAAACCCTCTCCACGAAACACTGACTGCATTATAAACAGATACGCACGCACGCACGCACACACAACATTCACATACACACCTTTATACACCCGTGGAGTTCCTCCACCTGCCATTTAAGCTCAGACTGGAGAGGGTTTGGGGTTTTTTTGTTGTTTTTTTAGTGTTTAAACGAGATTCTCTTTCACAGAAAGAACTTCACCACTGGGTGAGAAAGCATTGAAATAAAATCCATTGATCATTACATTTTCTTAAAAAAAAAAAACAAAACAAAACAAAAAAGCCCAAGTGCTCCATCACACACACGTACACGCAATCTTGCTCTTTATCCACACACGAGAGCAACATCCGCCCATCTGTTGCCTAGTTACAACTGCCTGAGCAGCGAAGGGGGATGGCAGCTGCGAGGAAGCAGGAAGTCTCTTTGACAACAGTTCTCATGAAGAAGAGGAAGTGGGATGGGAGCCAAGGATGAACGCTCGAGGTGCGGTGGGGGGGGGGGGGGGCTTCACGTGTCGCAACAGGGGGGTGTCGGCCACCATCAACAGCTCCTCTCCACTTCCCATCTTCTGTGTCTACAGACTGCTATATGAAATACTCTGAGGAATCTCTTGTGGCCGCTCTGACAGTCTATCCTCAGCTCCATAGCGCTCTCTAGTGGAGCCTGCTGCCGCTGCAGCACGTCTGACCACAGCGGGCAGGACGCTGCTTCCTCTGCAGCCTCTTTTCACCTCGATCCCATCGGAGAGCGCCGCAACAGCAGAGTCTCTCTGGGTCCTTTACGGCTGCGAGTGGATGTGTGTGTGTGACCGAATGTGTGTGTGAACGTGTGTGCAAGTCTGTGTGCAATGTCATGTGTCTGTATGTTTAATGTGGAGAGTGTAACCAGAACGGGTGCCGTCAGTTGTGCTGCAGCGTGTTGGACTCGATGGGCGGCGCCGAGTCGTAAAGAGTGTCTGTATCATGCGTAGGCTCTCCGGCCAGCGTGCACGGGTTGGACAACGTTCCTGCGCCACAGTCACAGAAAAACCTATGCAGATCGGGAAAAGTGAGAGAAAATGTTAAGGCTGAATCCAAGTGTCCGCTGGGCTCATGTAAACTATGACATCTCCTGTAGTTTAACTGCTTTTCCAATAGGTCATGGGGGGAAAAAAAGTCTGGATGGAATCAGGTGTCTTACCGATCGTGCCGTATAAACTCTACATCATGCCCCTGGTGGCATTTTTTGATGCAGTTTACACAGATGGCGTTCCTATCTGTCGTATTACAGGTGTGACATCTGAAACAAAACAAGACAAAACAGTTGCATTCACGTCACACTGTACTTTAGTAATCTAACTGCCATTTGTCTATTCATTAACCATAGGTCTTAAACAATTACTCTCAGTGCCAACTCATCTGCATCACTTTGCTGATTCATCAGTTTACATATGTCAAAGTCAAGGCCCCCAGGCTGAATCTGGCCCACCGTGTCTTTTTATGTGGTCCGTTAGAGCTCGAAAACAAGATGATTTTGTTCAAATACAGTCTCACAACCAACTTCCAATCGGTAGTGATCTGCGCATTGATTGCATTCAACCACTAGATGGGAGTGTTTTGCTATCAACCATCACCAAGAGAATGATGAGTTTAGGGAGAGGTGAAAAAATGTCCAAGAAAATGACAAATGGAAAAAAAACAGTTAACAAAATAAACAGTCCTTCATAATATTTGTCTGATGGTCGAATGCCATTATTTTTCCTGTACTTCTACTTTCACAGCTACTTATTCATTAATTTGCTCCTAAAGTCAATAATAATGTAGAGACAATTACATTGTTAAATAATAGACGAGGAGTAGATCCACTTAGTCTCACAGTTACAACTGGCCCTATAAGAGCAACCATAATGCTGATGTGGCCCAGGTAAACGAGTTTGACACCCCCGAATTAGTTAATAATTCCGCCATTACAGCTACCTAAAGCTCAAATCCCACCAAGATTAACACACCAATCAGTTGTCAGATGAGACACAGAAAACTGAAATATTTAGGTAACATAAGTAGGTAACATTTTTGTTGCTGCTTCAGAAATGACAGTTAACTGACAGTGAGGCAAGTTTTGTGTTATTTCAGCTCTACCTTAATGTACCAGACTTAATGTACTTAATGCACCGACTTAAAAAAGCGTTTTTTTACCTGTAGAAGTCGTGCATGGGGTAACTGGTGTAGCTGGAGATCTTGTAGAGACACTGTCCTCTGCTCACGGCCTTCTCAATGGCATCCTGGTTATTCAGAATCTTATTATCTGACAGAATGAACAGGGGAAGAGTGTTCAGAAAAGCCGCAGTGTAAGCAGACTGGCCACAGCTTTGTTGCCCGTGGATGAGTTACCTTTCATAGTAACGTTGACTCCTGAAGCCAGAAACAAGCCCCCGAAGCGATTGTTGAAGATCTGGTTGCCCTCCAGCGTGGCTGTGGCGTGGTTAGTGATTTCAATACCTGGAGGAAAAAAGGGAAAATCAGCACCATGTGCAAATAAACACAAATTCGCACGAAGAGTTGATTTTTTTATAACATGCTGACCTGCAGCAAAACCGTCAAAAATGCGATTCTTGCGGAGTATCGGATGGCTGTTGGTGCTGATCAGCACACCGGCCTGAGCGTTCCTGAAGATGTCGTTCTCTTCCAGCAGACCTGCAGAGAAACACAGTTCAAATTATAGCGACATGGCAGCCAAAAGCATTCAGGTAACAGCAATCAGGTGGCTGTTTTAATGAAGTACCTCTGCCTCCGTTGAAGATGCAGATGCCTCCGTCTCTGCCGTCGTGGATCTTATTCCGTCTCAGTGTGGGGTTGCTGTCTGTCTTGATCCACACCCCCGCCATGGCGTTATCAAAGATCTCATTGTCCTCGATGAAGCCCAGACCTGTTAGATTAAGCAGCAGAATTAGACACACAAGCCTGCAGTGATGAGAAATAGCTCAGTTTGAGGAACACACACCCGAGTTGTAGACTAAAATCCCTCCGTTCTGGCCTCCCCATATCTTGTTGCGCCGGATCTTCGGGTTGCTCCCCGTCCTGTCAAAATTCAAGTGATTTTTGAGTCAAAAAAACAAAAACAAAACACAAGCAGAACGTTTTTATGTGCAAACATCCATTGTCTGATATATTTTTTGTATATACTTTACCTTATTTGGACACCAGAATACATGTGATTGTAGATGTCGTTATCTTCCAACACACCATGTCCGTTGTCATAGAAATACACACCGACCTAAAAAAAAAAATAAACGGGTTAACGTTGTTTTCTCCCAGAGCGGAGAATCAGACAGTAGCAAAATTAAATATGTGAAACAGCAGAAAGTCGAAGAGAAGTAAGACAGTTGCAGACCTCGATTACTTTCTGATTATCAGAATTAAAATTGTTATTTTTAGAAAGGTGTAGTTTAGTGACATCAAGTGGTGAGATTACAGATTGCAACCAAGAAAATACCCCCCGCCTCACCCCTACAATGCCTGCTGAAATTGCAAAATGCTCTTTCTGGAGCCCGAGTCTGGTTTGCTCATTTTGAGCTGGAAACACGATGCAACATGGATCAATCTGTGGAGGAAACCTGCACTGTCTGAAGATACGAGAGGCTCATTCCAAGCTAAGAGACCACAACCTTTCAGGTGATTTAGGCCAGTGAAAACACTTACGCTCCCCTAAATCCTTATCGTAATCATTTTACGTACTCCTGTTACATTGTGAATGGGATCTTAAGATTAAAAAACTCAATATACTTTAAAGGGCATTTAAATGGCACAGAACACCAGCTGTCATTAAACTCAGTCTGGCAACATAGAAAAAAAATCAGCATATGCTACTTATATATAGGAGGTTTATAGATTCTTTAAGGAACTCCGTTTAGATATTTGCAAGTCGTACGGCCTGAATGGGTTAACCTGATACTTTATTCCTTTATATACAGCATTGCTATGACGCGTTATAGCAGCTATAAGCAGCTCTGAAACGTGCATGTCTTTACAGTGTCATAAGCTGGCTGAGCTTTTAAAAGCTCTATATAGGTTTTAAATCTACTTTGGCAATACGTGCCATGATAATTTTACCTGTTTGCCGCTGTGGATGCGGTTCTTGCGAAGGACGGGCGTGCTGCCTGTGGTCACCCACACTCCAGCCAGCGTGTTGCTGTAAACCTCGTTCTCCTCAATCACCCCTTGGCCCTTTTCATGCTGCAACACAGAGCAAGATCGGCTGTCAGTCTCTTCTGATGAGGAGCGTTTGCGGCATGTTTCGTTCTAATAGATATGTCATATTTATTTACCACGTAGATGCCCCCGTGCTGCCCGTCGTGGATCTTGTTATGCCGTACGATAGGGCAGCTGTTGGTTCGGATCTGGATTCCCGCCAAGGCGTTACCGTAGATGTCGTTACTCTCTATCAAACCCCGTCCATCTCCAAATATGTACACACCTCCTTGGTTACCGTTGAATATAGCATTCCCCCTGGAAAGAAAATTAAAAAATGATGCAACACAACCATTTTTTGTTATGGTCAATACTGATATCATCCATTTTGGCCTTCAAAGGTTTTACGTTCAACCGGCACCTAAACAGACCTTTTCCACAGCAGTTATTTTGTCAAGAAACAGTGTAAACGCCGGTGTTCCCCATGATACTAATTAAGATTCTGTTCCATTAAGGTTAGATACAGTCTATATGCTGCTCTTGTGCATGTTGGCTCCAACTAAACGGAACAGAACCCTGATAAACTATATTAATAACACCTGCGTTTACCTGCGAGTTCAACTCAATACGACTGTGGTGATAAAGGTCCACAGCTTGAATCCTCACCGTATCGTGGGGTCACTGTTGGATGTGATCCACACACCGGCAAAATTATTGGCATAGATTTTGTTCTCTATAAACTGTCCCCGCCCTTTCTCGTGGACGTAGATGCCTCCCGTCTGCCCGTGATGGATCTCACAGCGCACCACTGTGGGGTTGGCGTAGGCCTTCACCTCGAAGCCTGCTATACGGTTTCTGTGGATGTTGCAGTTCTCAAAGTAACCCTAAAACACCAAAAAAAAGAGGACACGTTCGTTCGGCCATTCTCACACTGATAACGTCAAATGACTAGTTTAAGACCGAGCATGCTCAAAAATACATGTAACTAAAAAACCTTCACCATAAAAATGCATTATTTCAATGAGTTGTTACTTTTGACTATTACTAGTAGCTATGTAATTACAGCTAACAGTGGCATAACATGGCCTGGTTTATTTCGTCCCCACTTAGCCATGTCGTTGTATTTTTACTATGCATTAAAGCAGGAAATGACATAGCTGATGTGCATTTACCATTCCGTGATCAAAGGTGAACACTCCGACATCTCGACCGTGGTGGATATGGTTGCGTCTAATGATGGGATTGCCGTGGTTTTTCACCCAAATTCCTGCTAGTGCGTTGTTGCTGATTTCGTTGTCTTCATAAATTCCCTA
>KV751339.1:691395-722143 GCA_001698575.1 Mola mola
TGGGTGGAGGAAAAGATCAGGAAATTACATAATTTTACCGTTATGCAGCCTTTTAAACCAGGATAAGACTTTTACCATATAACAATATAACAAATGATATAGATACACTAATTTCTGGATAACAACATTTATGGTACAGTACAAATTGTCCAGACACAGTTTGTGCTGCTGGACAAAATATCATGTGGAATCAGTGGTTTGCCAACCATGTATGACAGTAGTTATTATCAGGATTAATATACTGCTCATCATCATCATCATCGTCATTATTATTATTACTATTAAATAATAATAATAATAATATCATCATCGTTATTATTTTTATTCAAATAAACAAATAAATTGTATATTAGAGTTCCAAAAAACATTTCTGTGCAACAAATACAAAAATAAGCTGGAATCTCTATTACAGCAGCACTCCAAAGTCTTAATATGTTTTATTGACATTTCATGTCAGCAAGCCACGAGACCTCAACTGACAGGGACTCAACAATACGGACAGGAAGTGTTAAAACATGCACTACAAGCATCTATTGTTACACATCTGCCACTGCTGCAGTCCAACTACCAGTCTTTTCATCAGGGAGACATAATAAAAGCAGATGTTAAGAACAAAATACTCTTCTAGGACTTTTTGGTTTTGAATCCAAAACCCAAATGATACATTTAGACTCATTCCGAAACATAATGAACAGACTAATCATTAAGCTGTACTCATTGAATGTCATTCTTTTTTCAACATTTAAATCGTCACTCCAACCTACTTTAAAAGGAACTAATGAAAAGAAAATCCTCAAATAAAACCCTTAATGTGAATAAAGTGATTTGCTGATGTAATTCACTTTCCATGTGAGAGTCATAGTATAAGAAAAGTAGTGCCTAATTGTGGGGTTTAATCAGCAAAAGTGTCAAACCATTCGCTCATGGCACAAAAGAATACCGATTCCAAAGGCTGTGAACAGCCATAACTGCTGCGTATTAATGAGGTTTGTAGACTGTTACTGAGCTAAAAGACTGTTTTTCACGCATAGAGAATAGCGGTGTAAGAGGAAAAAGAGTAAACTGCAAGTTGTCCATTAAGCAGTAAATGTAACACTGCAGGTTTCAATTATTCACTGAATGAAGGCTGAAGCTTGGAGTCAAGTTTAATGTTCCACAACTCAGTTAGTCCCCAGAGCAAGGAATTCCTGTTTCCTGACTATGGTCTGGAAATTGGGCTGTAAAGGCTAAATGATGAAGTAGTTTTAAGTTTTGTTATCTTGGGCTGGTAAGTGTATTTGTTTAGTAATTTGGACTTTTGGACTGAAATTATTGGAAATATTTGATCGCGCGTTTAAAACTAAGTAGGTGCAATCACCAGAACTGACCAATTAAAATTATGGAACACTGTTCATTTTAACCATAGAAACTTGTTATAACAGATAATACACAAAAACACTAACCTGACCTGATTGGAAAGTTTCCAGTGAATGATTCCAAATATTCACATAACATTAATGGATGGAAACACACATAAATGTGCATTATCTTTTAGATTCTCAGTAAATTCTGTTTGGTGAAAGCCCTGCTTGTGTGTGTGTGTGTGTGTGTGTGTGTGTGTGTGGGGTACCTGTGCAGGTGGAGCGGATGATGCAGTGGTCAATGTTGGGGCTGCAGTTGACGGTGATCTCCAGACAGTGGTGGGCGTTGTGGTGCTGCGCTGACTTATCGTCGGGATTAAACTGAGGAGAGAGGAGCACTAGGGTGTCAGACAGAGGCTGCGCTTAGTGACAACACATCAAGCTTCTGTCCACCCACCACATCAACACCTGACTCGGACTACTGGAGGCATCAGTGCCACTGAAATCAGGATAACAGTGCTACCCTACACCAAGAGCAACAATCAACACAATGTCACAGTGGTGTGACTTTTTAAAATAACTAAACATTCTGCACCAGAGGGGAAACCTTAACATTTACATTTCTTAATAAAACTAAATTACACAGACATCCAAAGGAGGACTCTACATCTGGCAATGCCTGTTATGTAACTGGCATTATGTGACATTTAGTCAAACCCATTTAAGCAAAGCAACTCAATTACATCAACATATCTGCATCCTGAACTCTTTAATAAAGCCGTTTTGGCTTCATTTTAAAAATACGAGTTGATTAACAACCGATCAAGAACCAAATCAAATTATAATGAGAAAACATGACAACGAAGCAACTTTGATGTGTTTTAATACTTCTTACAGGTCACTAAAGTGCCCTTTTAACAACAACCAGGGCGGATCTCTTCTCTCCAAAGTCACCTGTAAGTACATGTGCTTTTGTGCAATAAGCAAGAACACTTTCTGAAGATGAGTATATTTTGCAGTTAAAGATTTAACCTGAGCAATCTTATTTAAATTTTTTTTAATTGTAATTGGTACATGTAAGCTCAGTCCTTATTTTCTTAACAGGAAAAATGATATGGGTGCAGTCCATTCCTATTGCACACCTTCAATGCATGTGTACTAAAGGATAAATGTCATTTTTCTTTTAAAAAAAAAAAAAAAAAAAAAGATGTGTAAGCAAGTGTACGACAGAGGAAACACTGTTGACACATCACCACTGTAAAAAACACTTAACAAAACAATTTGCCACCATAAAATGGGTGGGGTGCGATAATAAAGCTCATCGCGCTATGAAGCCACCATTACTAAATGAAAGTAAAACTCCGTCACCTCAACAACCTTAATCATTACTAATGTTCGTTATCTGGGTCATTTGCCATTCTTAATCACATACGACAAGCCAGCACTCTTTACTAATTAATATTTTTATCACCAACTATGAATGAAGAATCTGTTACTCAGAGACCTGAGTGGACTTCCCCACTGAGGCTCTAATAGATCCCTGTGATTGAAGAATAAAAAAGGGGCTTTAACGCACACCGATTCTTCAAGTTGTTTTGAAAATGAAGGGAGAGATCGAATCTGTTTACCTTGATCGTCATGTATCCCACGTATGCGTCCTCTGAGCCCTCCATGAAGACAAACGTCGAGTCTCTTGTATTTTCTATCACCACCTTGTCGGCCACTTTGCCGGGAGCTGAGGGGAAAACACAGAAAAGTCATGAACACTCTCATACATGTGAGCAGAGAGTGGTGAGGGTGTATCCAATCATAAATAAGACTTGCTGCACACAAAGAAAATGTTGCAAGTGTTTCCCAGTGCTTCTGAACACGCATACCTGCACCGATCATGGTGATGGGGGACTCTATATAAATCCACTCGTCGGTGTAG
Source organism: Mola mola (assembly GCA_001698575.1). Classification (NCBI taxonomy): domain Eukaryota; kingdom Metazoa; phylum Chordata; class Actinopteri; order Tetraodontiformes; family Molidae; genus Mola; species Mola mola. The sequence continues at coordinate 694,666 of KV751339.1, forward strand.
ATCCCAGAGTGGACAAAGATTAGTCCGTCAAAGTGGGCCTCTTGTACTCCACCCAACGCATCTTCAATGGTGTCATAATACTGCAGGAGAAAGGAACAAACACAGAGTCAGAACATACACGCCAACAAATTTTCGACAGGCAGCAAGTAAAAAGCAAACAGGTGTTTACATTAGCCATGCTTTGCATAAATGTCAGAATTAATGCATAAAGCCTAGAAGGCTTCTCAAAATTCTGACTTACCAGCATATTCTCTCTGCCTTTGTATCTACCTGGGTTGCTGTAGAAATGCTCAGCAAAGCCTGGTTTTACATGAGCTCCTTTGTACTGCAAAAGAGAAAATACCAAGGTCAAAATGTGTTGCTGCAACCACATCACACATTAATGTAGTCTTAATACAATGCAGGCATAACACTAGTCTGTTCTAAAAGGCTTACAGAACCCCCTGAAGCCTAAAGTTAGGAACCACTGGCAACGATAAATACATGCAACCCACAAACCAGCCACCACAAAAACAACAACACATGTGCAGATGCAAATTTTCAGCCAGATTCAAGAGTAGTTACAACAGATGCAACAGCAGGACACTGCATTCTTCTATTACAGCAAAAACAGGAGAAACGTCTGACCAATACAACCACAACAAATTGCATAATTATTAATAAACCAAATATGTTTGTCTCTGGACACGTTTAGCCTCATTAAAGTCTTGGACTGGCATATTTAGACGTGAATTTCACACATAGCCTTGAAACAACATCGCGATCATGTGTCCACATATGAAACTGATCTGTCAACGCATGAACTAAAAGCAGTCATTGTGAGACTGAACTGAGAAATACTGAGTACGCAGTTATAAAAAGAAGCAGAACAAGAGCTCTGCATACAAACAGTGAAACATCCACTGGTCAAAAATGTGTTAAATGTTTGCTTTCGACAATTCAAACAAGCACTTTTCAAACATTTAACCAGTATTGTTTTCCATGCAATTTTAAAGTTGCTATCTAATGTAAATGTTTTACCTTTACAGCCACTCTTTTCCGAGGGGTTAAACAGTATTACTCTATTAATTGGCGTGGATTTTATTGCAGTCAGATGACTTAGCAGAAGAGCACCGATGTTTTAGCACATCTGAGGGCAGTTACACACAGAAAACGATGCGGGCAGACTTACAAGCTGTTGGAAGCTTTCCTTCCAAGGATTTGGGTGTTCATGCTCCTCCGGGCTGACCTGGTAGAATCTGCCTGGCTCGGGGTGCATCATGGGACGCGTGTACTCAAACACCTCCATGTATAGACGCTTCCTGAAACATTTAACACCACCAAAAAAAACTAATGTCAGATGACCCCTTTTAACGCCAGTCAAAATAATGAAGCATCACTTTCATTTCTTCAGCATAGACTGACCATAGGATGGGATCGTTGGCAAGCTGGCTGAATCTCTTACAAACACAAGCTGCTTGACAGAGGTCCTGTTCCAGTAGGTAGGAGAAGATCTTCAAAACCACCTCATCTGGAAGCTTCTGCTGCAGATATTGCTCTGCTGGGGCTGCTACGGACACACAAATATGGACACACACATTCACAACGTAAGCTGCATGACAAATCTATTGCGTCAAGCTATTTAATAGATTGCAAAATAAAATGCACCAGTATGGGCAGAAAAGTCAATATAGACACAGACGAGAACAGAGTGAACACTTTCTTTGCCCCAGTTGCAGAGATTTAACACACACCTGGCAGGTCGTGGCTCTTACCGGACACTCGCGCCCGCTTGGCTCGATGGCCAAAGGTCTCTGTTGATGAAGTCGAAGCTCCCTGCGTAAGACGTGAAAGTAGATATGAACTTCATGCCTAAATTTAAGCACTGAATCATCAACTTGGAAATTTAGACATGTCGCAAAATCATTGCTCCTTCCAAGGAGGACACGATCAGCAAATCCCCACCAGCCCACAAACACGCTCAAATCTGTAGAATACCACCCACCGAGTAGTAAATACTCTGTCACAAAGCAACACGCTAAAATGCATCAGTCTAACCTCCATTGGGCCCTTGCTGGGGCAGGCAGAAGCGGTGGCAGAGGCAGCGGTGGTTCTCTTGGGAAGCAGGGTCTTGCGTCGAAGCTGGTAGGGACTGTTCTGAGCTCCGGGACCAGACTCCTCAATAGCCATCTCTGCTGCAGGAGCCTCGTCATCTGGACAGAAAGGCAAACAGATTTCCCATACATACACTATCATTTTACCATGCACTTCAATACACAAAGCTGCAGAACAATTCAAAGCCATGCAATAAATAAAACTCCCATTCACTTGAGCTCAAAATGCACAACCAAAATGTCTCTAGTAACTGCAGCTAACACGGACTCGAATACCATCAATGGCACATAAGTGTGCATTCGGCTCACATGCAATATTGTCCTGCGCAGGCTAACAGTCAGGGTGAGAGTTGGTAAGGCAGACAAAGGTTAGTGCTTGATAAAGGCAGATGCAGCCGCTGCAGACGGCAAACTTAGACATCGCCTACTAATATTGGCCCAGCGTGTATAAGAGTCTGGGTTCTGCACGAGAAGAACCAGCCTCATCATTTGGGCTGCTGTCAAATAAAGGGCCGCGAACGAAGTCGATGAGACGCAAGGCTAATATCTAAACCCAACTGCGTAGCAGGCAAATCCGCGGTGTAAACAAATCGGGCTACGGCTAAGAAACACCGCCAACAAGGAAGGAGAAGGGTTCAATCCGCTCGCCACGTTCGCTCTAAACTACAACCCCGAGCGCCCAAAATGGTCACAGTGAATTCGTCCAAATCACACCGTATCATCTATCACAGCTGATCTGTGTGGCCTCTCGAAGCTCGGGCAGCTAACCAGCTAGCATTGCCCCCATTCGCCGCTAATGTTTTTGTTAACGTTACACCCCAAAAATGGCAGTCCAAAGACACCGCAGATTTACACCCTCAAAATCGGGAGTGACAGCTGGGAATGCAACGGCCGAGCACGCACGCAGATAGTGGGGAGAGCGTCAAACGTCGAGCCTTCTGCATTCGGCCGAGGTTACCTGAATAAGAGCTATTAATGTTGCCCGTGGAGCAACATACGCATTACGTTAAGCGAAGACAACCCCCAACATCCACATATCCCGCTAGGCTAGCTAGCGGTGCCTGCTAGCCCCAATCACTCAAGCCAAACAAAGCGCGGCCTGGCCTAAGCCACAGAGCGAGAAGCCTCGTCTCTTTCCTGCTGGAGCCGCCGTCTCCGCAAGCAGAACCGGCCGGTAGACACAAACCAAGGTTACGCGAAGCAAGTTTCCACACGAGACGGTTCCCCCCCCCCCATAAAAACCCGTAGCTGCCCGCGGCCTTGCTTACTTCTGGCCCCGTTGATCCGTTCGGGCTGCACCGGGCGCGGCCTCGACACTCGCCTGGGTCTCCGGTTGGTGGCTCTGACGGAGTTCATCTGGGGAGTTGGTTGTCGAAAAATAGACAGCTATCCTCGACCGCCCGCTTCCAAATTCAACGCTCGGACCCAAACTACCACGCCGACGGCCTTTTTCCGAGCTACACCCGAACGGCTGCGATTAAAGACCCGCTGGTAAATGGGGTTTAATCGCTATTTTTTTTTTTTTCCCTCCGTGGTGTTACAGCTCCCCCCGTATCGCTACTCGGTGCCAGCTCCGTCTCAGCCTGTAGCAGGAGGAGCCATTAACTCACACGGGAAACAATCGCGAGAAAAAAAAAGAAGAGCACGGTGTCCTTTTGACCAATCACGCCTGGCGTTTTATAACGTCGCCTTGCAGCGACCAATCAGGAGCTCCGTATTAGACGACTTGCCAAACCTCTCTGTTGGGGTTCGGGATCGGTCAAGCGGCGATTTGATCAGCGCACGGGCACGAAAATCCACGCGAAGGGTCCCCCACTGACGAGGGATTCTCCTGAATGTCGAACATATTTCAACAATTATTAACGCAACACACAGGAGAACCTAGAACTTATCGCAGTGACGGCCTGGATCAGAATTTGCATGAATTATTCGTCATATATTGAAGTCAAAATGTTAGTGTTTAGAACGGAGCAGAACTATGTCTTGGCTCATTTCGCAGGACATGAATATAGAGGAGATGTTACACTTCTGAAATGGGTTAAAGAAAGCGACACACGAACTGAGTGGGACAATGATAGAGGCATATGGTTTAGTGAACGGGACAAGATAAAGTGAAGCGCAAAATGAACATTCTCCAGTTCATTTCAATAGCTGAATTATTGTTTAATTATCTAAAAAGGAAAGGTAATATTGTTTTCCCCTCATTTCCATTCATAGCTCAAAGCATAAATGTATGAATTTGTTAAATGAATTTAAGCACTGAAAAAGTAAATCCTTTGGTTTTTTGAAATTCCAATTGAACAACTTTCTTTTTTTTAGCTCATTGATAAGTGTTTTTAATCACGAATTTTGGGTGGAATGTGACTTTAATAAACCAACGTATTCAGTAATAGTTTATGTAATTATGCCACCAGGGGGCATCGTTTGACCGCACATGATGAGGTTACGCTCTTAAAGTACCGAACACACACTGATTTGTTTCATTGCTCCTTTTCCCGTTTCACATGTCATTTGGAGAAGACGTATGAGCGGGAGCTCTTTTACCCCTTTCAACAAAAGAAACGCTTAATCAGTTTGTAATTAGTACATTTGTGAATGATTGCTTTTTTGTGCTGGGGAATGAATGAAGATAAATTGACACTGTGTGAACTCTATTAACAGTGTGACTTCTACAACACGAGTCCCCACATTGAGTTGCTCTCAAATAAACTACATTCTGTTATTTTCGACATTCTGCAAATTGCATTTATTTTTATAAATGAGGCATTTGTATTAAATTGTTTTCAGTGGAGGGAAATAAAGGGGAGTATATGGTGTGTGGCGTACAACAAATGTAGGTCAGCAAGATATGTTGTTACTTAGATACTTTAAATTAAGGAGGGATCAAACCAACTTTGCTTACAGTATTTGAGATCATGAGTTTGTGCCATTAATTGTACAAAGGAAAGTTTCACAGCAAGTCAGCCTTTATTGTGATATACTCTTGGAGGCACCTGTTCTCTGTTTGTCCACTAATTGCTTTTATAAAGACATTTTAGAAAATTGGGCAGTTAACTGCAAAATCAGAGAATGTTACAGGTTCACCAAATTTGGAGATAGGAGATGTAGAAAGTACAACATTTGCCTCAATGGAGTATGAGAATAAAGGTGACTAAAATGGAAATATATGACTAAAGTACATCAAAGTTGTGCTGAAGTATAGTAAATGTACTAATTCCACCGCTGGCCTTGAGAAGATCAGAGACTTTCCAGTAGAGAGAAATTTTTGGCTCCTATTTAAGAGGTTTCGGAACAACCCCCACCAGTGCCAAAACGATGAATGATAATTGAGGACAAAGATAGCAGTTCAAATCCTCTCCAAATCTGTTAAATGCCACTTAATCCCCCTTCGGCCTGTAGCAGAGATCACTCGGTCATGTAACATTAGCGTCACCTGGTGGCCAGAGAGTGAAAGTGCACGCAGATGCTCAGTGTTGGCATGTCGGAATCAACGTGCCCATATTAATGAGAGGGACTGGGATTCTGTCCTGCAGCTGCAGCCTTGAAACCCTGCGCTGCTTGCCTCTTCTGAGTGTGTCTGCCTTATCTAGCTGCCTTATCCATCCTCCTGTAATAAGCAGAAGGAGCAGCTGTGCAGTCTCCCCCCCTTTACCAGATCCACCCACCCACCTTGGCACACAGAGCAGAGGTTAGTCGGGGGGTCCCATTGTCCTTGAAGGGTTTGGATTCTCTGAAGGACGGCCATTCTAGATAAAGACAACTCGGTGTAGCGTGTGTCTCCTTTGACTTTCATCCACAAAAAACCCATTCACCAAACAAAATCGACTCAAACGTAGTTGATTTAATGTACAATTTATAATAAACGTGGAAAAAAATAATCAAAAAACCGATATAAAGTGGCACTCGACAACACTCATAAACACAATCACTTTAATAGACAAACACCATTTTCGGTGGAGAAATGGGGAAATTGAAAGCTAATGGGGATATCGGAATGGCGCACAAGAACAGACAGAGTGTATGAGGAGATTATTAATTAGTGAGTCCCTCCGGTGTGCCTCTCAATGAATATCAATCAATCAAGACTATTGAATGTTCAATGAATGTCGCTTTCTTGATGTGTTTAGGCTGCGCATAGCCAAAATTACTCTGGTAGGTTTCATTATCTCAGGACACCAGATGGGCCGAATTTCTCTGTACGCGAGACAACGCGTGGAAGTTCAAATGAGTTTGCTTCATCTTTAACTTGTGATCTCAACTGTTATCCATCTGCCGTTCTAATCAGCCAACAGGAGGAATTATCTAGGACGGGTACTTGACTTAGATTTGGTGAGAGTATCCGCATGTGTTTGGAAGCTATCTTCACGTGTACATACGGCGTACAAAGCCGAACTTCTGGAAAAAGATGCAGATTCTCAATATCTCCATTAGAAATTTTCTCTTTTTTTCCCCCTTTTCTTTTGTTTCTGTTGTTAAATTCACAGTCAGCACTGTCGTTTCCCATCTAGACTCACGGTGTTGGCCAAGGAGCACATCATCACGTGGCTGTTCTTGGGAGAGGTCCATGCCGGTTGCTGGCAGGAGGAACTCTCCGTGCGGTAAATCTGCGCCCGGGTTCTGAACAGGCCAAAGCGGGCCGCCAGGAGGAAAAAGTCTCGCCTGAAGGTGCGAGTGAAGAAGGCGTAGAGGAACGGGTTGGAGCAGGAGTTGATGGGATAGAAGAGCACCAGCAGGAGCTTGGCGTCGGACACGGTGATGAGAGGGAGCTTCAGGGCGGCCGAGACGGCAAAGAAGGAGATGGGGGCCATGCAGATGAAGTCGGTGAAGATGAGAATGGCCATGCGTTGAGCCACGTGGGTGTCGGCGTGGGCCGGTGCCGACGACGGGTTGCGGACTGTCAGGTAGATGCTCAGGTAGCAGCCGCACACGCAGAAGAAAGCCAGGATGTTGAGGAGGAGAAGAGAGACCACGTATATCTGAGACACCAGAGACTCCACGTCCATGGGAAGGCAGATACTCACCTGCACCACAAACAAACACAGACGTACTCAAAACCACACAGTGTGCATGGACCCACGTAAAGACGAAGCTCCCAACAGTTGGACCCACCCTAGTAGGATAGTCTACCCTACCAGACCTCCCCTTCCCTTCAGAAGAGCCCAAAGCTTTAACCTTGTCCTCAACCAACCACAGGTCACCTTCGGAGGTGTCCATGTCCTGACAGGTCAGAACTGTATTGGCAGCATGACAGGAACCAATGTGGTGAGGGAGTAAGAGGTCTGTAAGAGGTTGTAGATGTAGAGGTTTACTTTGGAGGACAGATGTCAGAAGAACGATCCCCTGCGCCACACTGAGGGAGGTGGAGAACTTTGTGAAGTTGTACTTCAGGTTTCCTCAAAGAGAGAAATTCATCATCTTTTGGCACATCAGCACCACATTATCATCAGTGTCAGGACTCTGAAAAGAAGAACTACACGCATTTGGAGTGAAATCGACTTTTTGTTTGGAGGACGAAATGCCAGGGACAGTGTCTGTGAGGGATGGAGGCTGTCCAAGGACCTGCCTGATTTATTTATTTCAGCGTGAAATTCTGCAAAGCTACGACTTTATTCTGGTGAGATTACAACGTTTTTCTCTGGAGGTTAAGATGTTTTTTCTTACAAATTTACGACTTTATTCTCAAATTCTTTTCGAAGTGGCCCTAAAGCTCCGTCGCACAAAACACTGTCAGGAATGTGGTTTTAATGTTGTGTCTTATTGGTGTGTATGTAAGCATCTTTATACGAGTCCTGCAATTAAGGATTATCCCTATAGTTATAGTTATTATTTTAAGCAATCGTTCGGTTTATTAAATGTCCAAAAGTCCAAACTTTCCTCCGTCCCACACCGTCCACAGACTCTCCGTTTGCTGTGACAAAAGAGAAAGAAAAATCTTTTACTGCTGTAACTGAAAAGATTCATTGATGAACAAGCAGCCTAATGACCAATCATGGCGCCCAGCACTGTCTCCTATAGATTAAAGGAGATATTTTTCATGATCCCTGCACACTCCGAAGCGCACAACGCGCATTTTGTGGCTCCTTGGCACGTGCAAAGTGTGACCCCTCAGAGGCCCCCCCAGGAGCGGGGCGCCTACCTTCCCGTAGCTGCTGACCCCCAGCGTGGGCAGCAGGGCGGAGAGGGAGGAGAAGATCCACCCGGCCGTCATGACCGCGCACGCGTGCCTCAGCCGGAGTCTGCGGTCGAGGCGCAGCGCGTGCGTGATGGTGTGCCAGCGCTCCAGGGTGATGGCCGTCAACGTGAAGACTGACAGCTCGCTGGCAAACACCTGCGGTCGACACACATGTTTGTTGTTGTTTGTTGTTGTTTTCCCCCCTGTCGGAACACACCCGTGAGTGCCGTCACTGTGCGCGCCTACGCACCGTGAAGAAGCCGGCGGCGCTGCAGCCCAGGCCCGTCTGCCAGTCTATGGCGTGGTTGTGGTACCGGCCGCGGGTCAGCGTGTCCACGGTTGCTATGACGACCAGGTAGACGCCCATGCAGAGGTCAGAGAAGGCCAAGTGGCACATGAGGAAACGAGGAACGGTCAGTTTGGCGCGGCTGCCTGAGGAAACGAGTGAAAAAAGTCTTTAGATGCATTCAGACATGTGTTGGTGCGCTCGATGCGTCCCTTAGGGTCCCACTAAAGAGTCACAGCAAGTAGGCAGAAATAATATATAGACGACATCTGGTTAAACATAGAAATATCTGCAATAGCTGAAATAAATGATGTCAGAATGAATAAAGGAAAGAAAGAACAAAGGAAGGAAGCAAATTAGCAAGTAAATATAATGAGAATGTTCAAGCGTTGGTAGATTCGTGTGAAGTAAAGTGTTGAAACTCTCACTAAGCTGATATTGGAGAAACAATCTGCTTTGGTCCCCTGAATATTACTTATATAATGTGGGTAAATGCTTGTACTTCACAATTTCAACCCGGTACTTAATTCGGCACTTTCTCTTTTTTGCGATGTGTTAAAAATGGAGTAAAAATGTGGTGGATCTCTGCGGTAGGAGGCCACCGTGTGAACGTTCAGCGGGTGACCTCAGGGTCAGCGCACGCGGCATGACATTACCGCACCTATGACCGAGCAAGAGAAGCAATGTTGAGTGGACAGTCCTTGGATATTCCACAAATCAAAGTACAGAGGAGCGAGAAGAAGCAATGAGGAGCTGATGTGATAATTACTGTTGGTACGTAAAAATTGACAGCATGGAAATAGTAACAGACCTTTTCATTCGGCTAAATTTCCCTCCTGCCTGTTTTCAGCATATGCAGGGAACAAAAGTGTCCTCCTATAATGAACGACAAATGAATATTTCATACCTAATAGGACCAGGAGCACCACGGCGTTCCCCAGCAGTGCCAGGATGGAGACGATCCAGATGAGGACCCGCAGGGCGACGGGGGACATGATGTCCTCGCAGGGGTTGAAGTCGTCCTGGGTCGGGGTGCAGGTGACGGAGGTGGAGTTGGAGCAGTGGTCCCTGTAGAAGTGCAGGTTGCTCCGAGCTTTGGGGTGGGAGCAGAGGGCGCTCCATCGTGATCTAACACAGCAGCAGCAGCAGCAGCAGCAGCAGCAGCGGCTTTAATTTCCTCTTTGGTACAAGTCACACATTCAGTTCTCTGACAGAAGCAGTGAAGTCACAATGAGATATTGATCCGACGCTTCATGCTAATCGTTTATGGTTAATTCTTACACGCTGCACGTGTTGATTTACTGACTCAGGTAAATTAATCTCAGAGCACTAGAGCCGCTCCTTTGATAAGAACATTTCCATGCATGCGCACCTGTTCCTGTGTACGTTCTGGAAGGCGCAGCAGTGCGACGGGTACGTCAGGCTGGCCTGGCGCAGCTTGGTGAAGAGCTGCAGCGGCGGGAGCTCCTTCAGGTGGAAGGCCGACTCTGCGATCAGCTTCTGGAGCCCGCCGAGGATGCAGTCCGGCAGGGAGCTGAGCGCTGTTTGGGAAATGTCCCTTCCCAGACAAACACGGACGGAAAAACACAGTGAACTGTGAGTCTAAATGGCATTTAACAAGTTAGAATATTTTTAGTTTTTTTCATTTTATGTCAGCAAAACTCCAGGGACATTTGGAAAACTGGAATTTCCTGAGTAGAACACTGATGGGAATAGCTACTGCTACACTGCCAAGTGTTACCAGGAAGTGGAGAAAAATAACAGTAGGGAGAGCCGAAAGACAAACAAATAGCAATTTTCTGATTGCCACTTCAATAGAAGGGTGTCCGATTGCCTGGGGGATAGACGGCTAACGACTTCCTGTCTATTTTTACCTTAAATCTGGCATGTTGATGAGTTTGTTTTTTTTGAGCCTCCCCACACATGACATTGTTGTCTCCCTCTCCCACATCCTGACTTTAATACGTGATGATGAGGAGCGTGAATCATGTCGAGTGTCATGCTTACAGTACCACCAACTCACTGGAACCCGCAAAGGCGTTTGGATCGACGTGAGTAAGCTGTTGGTTGCCTCGGAGAAATCTGAGAAAAAGAAGGAGGGAGAGAGGGATTTAATTTCTTCCTTTTTGTTTTGGTAATTCATCATTCGCAATTGTGTCTCCGCCTGTGACTCACAATCTGTGCATCTTTGTGCCGTTGAAGGCGTCGCTCGCCACCTCCTTGATGCCATTTCTGGTGAGCCGTCTGTCATTGGGAAGGGAAGCCAAGTTACAGACAAGTCGCTGCAGCAGAGAGTTGTCCAACAGTAAACTTATTTCAACAATCAAACACTTATTGTGTGAAGATTCTCTCCCTTCTTTCCTCCCTCTCAGATATTTTTGTGACTGGAACTTGGAGGCTATGTGGGGGAAAAAAAACACACACTGATTTTTCTGCGGTGACATGCACTCTGGGCTTTGTTTAAGAAAGAGGTGTTTAAAGCACGATGACGTGGTCAAAACCAACATTCTACTGAATCTGTTAAATCTCAAGCTACATGCAGCGGCCAGTCAAGTTCTCTTAGTCCAAAGACTGGAGAAAAACCAAGCCTGGTTCTCTCCTAAAGTAATAAAAAAAAAAACCTCTAAAGTTTGCTAATTATACTTTGCTTGTTTGATACGCACAAAACACTAAGTGTAGAAATGACAATCTGGCCTTTCACATTGCTATGTGTTGCATTATTTTTTGCCTCTGTGCAGTTTCCAGGCAACCGGCACAGACTGCAGGAGGGTAAAGGCCAATAAGAAGGTCTGAGACAGAAAAACTACAAATTGTAGCTGTTAAACTTTATTTTCGTTAAGGAAAAAAAAGGAGATATTTTGCAATGTGTTTGTTGGTTTTAGAGGTGCTCGTTGGTGTGTTTGACACAACTGCTTCGTCATAAATGTGTGAACATGGCGGGCAAACATGTTTGGCTAATGGTGAGAAATGTTTTTAATTAATTCACATATTTTATATCAATTTTTGATTCCATGTAATGCAAAACTGGGTCTTAATGTTAACTGCTTTTCATGTAGAGTGACCTAGATTAATTAAAAATGTCATTTCTTTTAGCATAAACCCCAATAACAAGTCAGGTAAAGTTATTTTAAGCTATATTATAGTTTCACTGCTCAAAAACGTTGTGCACAGATATTTATGGAAAGCTTTGATGCAAGAAAGAAGTGGTTCAATTCTGGGGGAGATCCGGATCAGGATGCTGATCGAAGATGCCTCGATGGAGGTTTGTGCTCTCCCAGTCCTCCCGAGTTGGCTGAAGTTGAAAAGGATTCAACTTTCCTTCCTTTAACCAAATATGACCTTATACTAGGTTAAAGGAAGGAATGTTGGTTTTCAGGCTTCTTATCTTTTCCTTGTTCAGGTTTATTTTTCAGGTTTTGCCTCACCTAGTTCAGGGGTCTAAGGGAAGAGGAGGCCACGTCTGTGCAGTTTGTGAAAACACCCTCAGACAAATTGTAATTTGTGGTTCGGGGCTGTAAAAGTAAAATTTGATTGAGATACACACATGCACAGTTTGACTGGGGTTATGACCTAAAATGCATGTTTCATTCCATCCCCGCCTTAAGTAAAAGTAGTAATACAATTTTAAGGCAGTTTACTACAAATTAAAAGTCCCATTTTCACAGACCAGCGTGTAGAATTTAAGAATATCTATCTGCAAACACGTAATATAATCATCTTAACTCTCCTAACATTGGTGTGTAATCACCTTAAAATCAACATCCGCGGTGTACGTGTAATCCTAGACTTAGACATTTATAGTTACATGAGATGGCCCTCCTTCCACGGGGAGCGCCATCTTGCACCACCATGTTAGTACGGTAGCCAAGAAGAGACAAAAAGCCTTCGCATTTTTATACCATTGTGGCACAGAAATGGAACCAACAAAGAAGAGTAAAAGGCAACAAAGAAGAAGCAGTACGAGGATTGTTTTTTGGTCAGCAGTCTGCTGGAAGTTTGTTAACCTACGTTACTCTAAATGGAGCATCATACACAGCCACTATAGTTCTCCCATGTGCTCAGAGAGGGAGGGGGCAGCGTTGCATGCATTCTACTACCTCACCACTAGATGCTGCTAATGTTCGCTCACTTGTCCTTTAAAAGTAAAAAAAAAAAAAAAAAAGAAGCAAAGCATTGAAATTAAATAGGGCACTATTTACTTTCAGTAGCAGCTGTGTTTTGGTGCATTGTGTTCTACTGTGCAAATCTAGACAAAAAAGAATGTCAATTTTAAAGTAAAAATGGCAACATAAGGATCTACCATATATAGCACGTATATAAGTGAAACTAAAATTCCGTACAAAAGGTTCTGGCCCTTATTCCTGCACAAGTGCGGTGCCCAATCGGAGCTGTGTGAGGGCGGTGAATCTCTTACATCTCCGTGATGGTTTGAGTGCAGAGGCCTCTGAAAGCATTGGCGGGGACTCTCTCTACCAGGCTGTTCTCTTGTAGGTCACTAAGTGGCACACAGATCAAAAGACATGAGGCAAACAGGCACGTTTTCAAAATATCAGAACTATCAGTCAGGAGCCAGATTGAAGGATGGTGAAGAGGTAGTGTTTACCCCCCATATTGTGTCCTATAAGCTACACAGTGCGCAGGCTTTAACTGCAAACCTTACGCTCATCATCATCATCATCATCATCATCATCATGATTTCTTCTGGGCACAATTAATTGTGAATACAATAACCTGTTTTGCTCAGATGCGTGTGGGAATATCAGCGTGTAGGCGTGTGTTTCAGCATGCATTGGTCGGGACCTACAACAGAAAGCCGTGGGCCGTGGACTGGATCTTGGTGAAGTCTGGAAAAATCCTCAGCCCGGTGTTGGAGATGGTCCTGTGATGTGCAAATCAAACACCGAGTATTACTTCTAAAACTGACACTCAGTGAGTCACACATTAACACTGTTTGTGTCAACCGACATGAAAACGAAAAGATTTTCCAAGAACATTCAGAGAGAAGTTCAGGTGGCGGAAATGTTGAATCAGACATTTTTGAAACATTTACCAATCAAACACTGATTTTTATTATTTTTTTCTCCAATTATTGAAGATATTAGTTAAGAAAGTATAAATTTTAGCTGTTATATGCAAAAAAAAAAAAGAAGAGAGAGACAAAACAGATATTCATTTGATATCTTATTTTCTTAAGTCAAAATGAGGGACATCAATCTAGTTTGAGCTAAATGCTAACATCCCCACGATGAAAGAGGAAACACGTATGCTAATGTTTTGTTTATAGGGTCTCAGCATCCTGCTTTAGCGTGTTAGCGTGTGGCCATAACGACGACTCAAAGATGATTAAGGTTTTTGTAAAAAGCGAGGAATCGGCATCATATGTGCGTTTTGACCCGACGGTCGCCAACAATAAAGAAAAAAGGCATTTTGATTCACACAGAATGATCCTACAGGGGCTGAAATATCTGCACAATACTGTAAATCGATCCAACAGTGGAAGAGGAGGATAAGGTCCAACAATGAACAAGTCAAAAAGTCGATAAAAAAAAGATGAAATGTCGAGAATAATGTTGATTTGTTGTTCGAAGACTTTCGATGCTGCACCCACCTGCGCGCCACACCTTCAGGTCAGCTCAATCAATTGTCTTATTGTGTTTTGTGATACGACATATCCCCTCTGAACTGCACGCAGGCGTAACCATGGATACCCTTGGATTAATGTTTTCAGCACAGACTCATCAAAGTAGCTGATACTGAAGGCCAAGTGTGAAGCTCAGCTTCAGCAGTTCTTCAACCTTTCACCAAACCGCATTTGAAACTGGATTTCAACATTATTGCCAACATTTTGTCTTTATTGCCTGAAATTTTGTCATTTTTCTCCAAGTACCTAATGAAAAAAAATATCCCAAAATCCAAACAACATCTGAACAAAGCTGTTCAGATGTTTGGCCGTGCTGTGAGCTTCTGTGTTGTATCTGTATTGTAGGACACTGTCAGTGTGTCTCAAAACATCCACGTAAACAAATGGACATTTTTTTGTATTTCATTACAGAAATGCTTCCCTGACAGATTTTTTTTATAGGCTCTCAAGCTCTCAAAGTTGTAAGTTTCTTCACAACAAAAATTTTTTGCCTGTGTCCCACATATTATAATCGTTCTGGGCACGTCAGGGATGAGTTTTAATAATCCACCTCGCTTGCTTACTTTGAAACGATCTCAAGAGTGTTTCATGCAAAATATGTGTTTAATAGGGTTGAAGTATTAGTTAGATTTTTGCCAGTAGAAGAAGTTTAACTTGATTTCTCTTCAATGGGGATGCAGTCTAATTAATGAATCATGTCTCTGGTCATGCAGGGGCTTATTAGAAGCAGGCCGGCCACCCGTGACCCATTTTGGACTGAAACTCAGCTTGAAAAACACAAATACAAGTACTCACAGATACTGCAGTTTCGCAATGTTGCTGAATGCGTCTGGATGGATGTGACTCAGGTGTTTTGACTTTGTTATGGTTCTAAAACAAACACATTCGGTCATGTGCTCATTAATATAAATGGCTCACAGTTACAGGATGTCACCACTAATATGATCCTGACAGTTACACTTACATCTCAATGAGCTCGGGGAGATCAGAGAAGGCTGAAGCTCCAATACTCTCCAAGGCCACATTCCCAGAGATGAAACTAGGGGGAAACATGAATATATAAATGAGGAAGGTGGCATCACGAATGACTTTCTTCGCATTCGTTTAGTCATGAATTAACATATTTTGTCTCTTTTGTTTCTACTCATTTGTTTGGGTGGAGATCTTTTTTTTTTTTTCTTCAGAGGCTGCAGCTCTTCCTGTGCCAAAGCAAAGACTAAACACCGCAGCGCGATAAAACACGTCGCGAGCGGTGGCTTTCGGACAACCTCATACTCACATATCTGTGAGGTGAGGGAGGCTGGCGAAGGCGAAGGCGCCGATGCTCCGCAGCACGTCGTTCTCCGATACGATGCTAAGGTTAGAGGCGGCACAGAAACACTTGTCAGTCGTTTTTGAGAAGGACACTGTGAAAGAAAGCCAAATGTAAAAGAGGAAAAAAGCACAGCCAGCCACGAACAAGTTTATCATGGTATCAAATGGAGAAGAATAACATGCACGAGTATGTTTCACAGGCTTTCAATATATACTGTATAAAGCTCCACAAATCCAAAAAGATGAGATTGTGATCACTACAATCAATCTGCAATTAAAGGTCAAAATTATAGCCTATATGCTTCATTTACATAACATGACGTCCTGCAAATGGTTGTCTTTAAGTATCTGACAACCTGCTTTAGGGTTTTATTGGTATTTGCTGACCTGGAATGAGGTTCAACAATTATTGATCTTGTCTAATTATTGAAAAATTAATAAAAAGCAATGGAATGAAGATTAAAAAAAATGATAATATGACATCATGTAGTTTTATTCGTCTCCGGATTCTAAGCAGGAAACAGTAGATTTTGAGTACAGTTTAGATTTGTATGCATATCGATAAAGTCATTTTTAAAGAGAGAATATTACAAAGATTAATTGAGTTTCAGCTGAACAAAAATCCCACCTGCTGCAGGTTTGTCGTTAGGCTCACAGAACCGCAATAAATAACAAAATACATGTTTAATAATTCTATTCTCTTGGGATTGATTTCCATAAAAGTGCTTTGAATGCAGAGGATGGTTTTAATACTTATTTGCTATTATTCCCATAAAGAAATCCCGCATAAAGTGGCTCAAGGGGAATAACACCAAATCCAAATAGAGAGAAATATGAGCTCTGGACATGGACTCCTCTGTTTGGATGATCCATATCGTATATGCACGTTCTGACCTCCTCGCTTCATTATGTTCCACAACACAGAAGAGTCATGAGCAAGAGTCGCGCTGACTTACAGCCTCCTGAGACGCTGCAGGCTGCTGAGGGCCCCCCGGGGAATCACTCTGATCTGCGTCTGCTTAACGCTCCTGTCGACACAGACACAAGCGTTCACATCGCATCGCGCGCAGCCGCAGCAACACAACAGGACACGCTGCCAAATTGCTGGTGCCCGCTTTTGTTTTTGTTTGTGTGTCGGGGGCAGAAAGGTCAGCGGGGCCACGAGCGTTTACTCACTCATGCCGGGGATTTTCTTTTTCACGCAAGCAGCAAACTGTTTTCTGTACAGAATGTCTACACATGATCCCAAGTTTTTATTTGCCTCTGGTCGATGGAGATGACACGGACATCCATTTCTGCACACTTGTAAATATCCCCACTGTTCCTGAGCCTTGACCTTCGAGCAGAGCAGAACAGATGAGAACACACACATCGCCACCTGGGACTTCACCGCACGTCTCTCGCCGCCACCGCAAAGTGGGCCCTTGTCTGTGTGTATCGGCTGTGCTATATCCGAGCTTTCTGAGCAAGATTTCATACATATGGGCTCTGTTCTCATACACGTCTATATGCATGTTTGCGTCAGAGCCACGGGCTGCCCAATCCTCGGCTCCGACTGCCACCATCCCCTTCTCCTCCTTCTGGCCTTGAGATTCCTTCAAAATGTTTCAACGGCCAAAACGGCAAGCTGGTGTTTACTCCGCGTGGCAATCAGCCTGTTTTGCCGAGCTCATCCAGATCTTTAGAGGCTGAAGAACACAAAAGTAGAAATATGACGTCCCTTTTCCTAAAAATACCACATATGTCTGTATGCTCTGGAGCTGACGCACAAAGAGACTGGAAACAAGGGGAGCCGACCTCAAAAATGCCCCCTATCATCGTCTCCAAAACTTACTAAAGTGTCACTAACACGTACATTTTTTTGTTTAATCCCGACAAAAATGTATTTAAAAGACAGCAATAAGCCATACTAGCCATGCTTTCAAAGACACCACGTACGAGCTCTGGCAATGACATTTTTAACACTAACGAGAACAACAGAACAGTAAAACATGGGTACAGACATAATTTTAATAACTCCGCTTCATTTTGGTGCTTTAGTTAATTTTCCCCTGATTTGTTGGTTTTGAAACACAGTTACAGTATCAGAATGTGCAAAACAAAAGTGGCTTGTGAAGAATAGGTCCATTGTTTGCATCGAAGAGTATTATGGGAAATGTAGGATCCGTGTTTTTGGAGCATGAGGGACACTGGAGAGTATAAATCGAAGTATCTTAGCCTTTGGTGCCTCAATTTTGTCCCTCTTTGTAAAATCTGTCCCTAGCAAGTCCAGCAATTTTAAAGGAGTACACAGTTTTTAAAAAATATATATATTTATTCATTTTTTGTGTGGAGTACCCCTTTAATGTAATTGAAATTAATACATGCAAGAAAGGTTCACTGATTTACGCTGGTTAGTTAGCCACACATTTCAGATGCAATATTAAAATTTGAAAAAGTAAGAGTAGAGTAGAAGAAGAAATAACCACAGCACGATGATGCTGTTGCTCTCCTGTACACAAGCTGGGAAAAAAACTCTGTAACACCTTAAAACCGTCTCGTTCTGTAGAGTTGCAAATCAGAGGAGGGACGGAGTGTGTATCTGTGTTTGTCTGGACTCACAGGCATCGGGTGTCGCTTGAGATGTTGGAGGGAATCTGTGTGGCCCCCAATTTCAGCTGGACGCACATGCGTTGGGCTCTTTGGATCAAGCTGGCCTCAGCTCCAGGTTTGAGCTCCACGTCAGAGCCGAGCACCGAGGCGGCAGCCGTCTTCACCATCACAACCGTAAACAGTAGGAGAATCATCACCCTCATCATCTCGCGCAGTAAGTCCACAGGAAAGGTCGTTGCACTTTGGTTGTCCACTCTTAACATGTCATTGTTGCTCTTCTTTGGCTTCCCCTCTCACTCTTTTTGTGTGTTCACCTGTGTGCAGGCCTTCCATCAGGGAACGCGTTCTACATTTGACCTGACTCTCTTTGTCCATCTGTCCGCTCTGGGTTGTCCACCGACTGGACAGAAGAGGAGTGGGGGGGCTTTGGTGCTTCGTACTGTGCATGAGTGAATTCTGGGGGGCGTGTGAGTGCTTTATGGGCGTATGAGGATGTAGGAGGTCTCTGCTATGTGTGTGTGTTTGTGTCTATCCAAAACTGACCCAGTATAGCCAATAAAAGGCACGTCGACAAGCAGAGTGAATGCTATGTTTTAACACTGCTTAAAAGTTGGCTTTGTGAGAAACTACTTGCATTTGCAAAATATCAAAGATAGCACAGTAAAAGTCGAGACATTTCAGCCAGTGTCAGTGTTATCCTTCTGTAAATGTGTCTAAACTAACTAACATTGTTACATTAACTTGCCATCAAAACTTATTTTTTCCACAAGTGTTAATATTCCACCTCAGTCTGTAATCATTGACTTTGTGAAGGTAAAATTCTCCCCGCTATCTCTGCTGGATAGCTGCAATATTGGTCCTCTCCCCTCCTGTGTTAGAAGATGGGATGTGCACCAAATTAAAAACGGGAGGTAATGGTCACATAAGTCTGTCATTTTAGGCAGTTCACCCTAATGAATGTTCAAGTGTGCATTTTACTACATTTGCTAATGTCATTTTAAAGCAAAGTTAACTTCATTGAGGTTGAACTGAAGCAGTAGTGAGGCAGCAGTGAGGAAGTGGTGAGGTAGCAATAAGGTAGCAGT
This sequence comes from Mola mola, assembly GCA_001698575.1. Taxonomy (NCBI): domain Eukaryota; kingdom Metazoa; phylum Chordata; class Actinopteri; order Tetraodontiformes; family Molidae; genus Mola; species Mola mola. The sequence goes on from KV751339.1 coordinate 713,849, forward strand.
GGATAGCAGTGAGGTAATAGTGACGTTGCTGTGAGGCGGTACTGAAACAGCAACAAAGTTGAAGTGAGGTAGTAGTGAGTTAGCAGTGAAGTTGTAGTAACGTAGCAGTAATTCAGCAACGTGGTTGCAGTGAGATAGCAGTACAGTAGCGGCAAGGTTTTAGTGACGTATCAGTGAAGATGTAATGATTTAGCAGCAAGGTAGTAGAGTGGTAGCAGTGAGGTAGAAGCGAGGTTGCAGTTAGATAGCAACGAGGTTGCAGCAAAGCTGCAGTGAGGTAGCGGTGATGTAGAAGCGAGGTTGCAGTTAGATAGCAACGAGAGTGGTAGAGAGGCAGCAGTAAGGTAGCAGCGAGGTTGCGGCGAGGTTGCGGCGAGGTAGCAGTGAAGTTGTAGTGAGGTAGCACTGACGTAACTGAAGCAAGACCAAACATCAGCTGAAGAAGGAGCTGGAGAAAGATGGCAAAATAAATCACATTTTTATTTATTTTATGAATCAATTTGGTAGTGAAGGGAGACTAAACTATTTGGTAATTTTTTCATCCACAAACATGTTTATCCTATATATTGTCAGGCTGAGGGTTGTTTGTTGTTTGGTTGTACAGTTGCAAATTAGTCTGTATTGTTTATATTTGTGTGTAAATTAGATCAGTTACTTATTTCCATTTTATTTATATGTATTTTTAATCTTTAAATTCAACAAACTAAAAAACTCACAGGGAACAAATAATCATCATTTTTTAAAAATGTTTTATCTAAGAAATTTACACAGAAAATAAACAAATTGATGAAATACCAGATTACTGGTAAACAACCTGTTGTCTTCTCTGCCTCTTGCCGCTCGTTTCTGTATTTGATTTTGTTGCGAGTACTTGCAGGGCATTTGTGGTTGTGATGTGTGCATTTGGAGCATATATGTTGAAAAATTGATGACGATTCGTTCTTAATTAGCTCGCTCCTGTTTTGTCTGTTGTCTGCACAAGCGTTCTCGGTGCGCTGAGCTCCCTTGTCGAGTTTTGTCTCCTCTCAGATTTGTGTTGAAAGATGAGCACAGTTTGATAACGACGGACATAATATTCCCTTCTTTCCCGCCATCCATCCAAAGGACGCCTGGATGGCTGTTCTTTCTGAACTCACATGCTCGAGGCTCTAACTTATGCAACAACCTTATCTTTCTTGTCATTTTTTCTTTTATATATATTGGGCCTCTCCTCTCCAAATGTATTTTTCTTTCTTGTATTGATACATTATTGTGTGCTTGCTGCACTGTGGGAACCTCATGCGGGGAAACAGATTTTTTATGATTTATTCCAAAACAGGAAGAAAAATGCAGCCTTGAGCTCCTGACACGACCACAAACACACGCACACACACACACACACCCATACACGCACACACACGCACACACACACACACACACACACACACACACTCTCTTTCTCATAAGTTCTCCCACAGTTCTTCTTGTGCACAAGGCAAGAAAGAAGCAGGAGAGAGAGCCAGACAGAGGAAATATATGCAGGTGTACAAAGGAGTGAGAGTTAAGGACGGGACAATCTGTGCAGGCGTGCTGATACATAATATGAATTTGTAGATTAAAAAAACTGAAAAATCTGGCTGATTGCTCTCCACTTGGGCAGACAAGCTTTGGGTAAAAATATTGAGGTATTGTCTGACTTTTGCAGAGTGCAATGAGACACCATCCTTGCTAAAGATGCGTGAAATGATAAAGTCGATAGACTTTGTCTCACAGTGGATATTTTGATTACGAGTAATAACGGTCCAGGGTGATCCAGGGACCTGCTCTTTGTGCGTCGAGATGGCTTAGTGAGGCACTTTCAGGGACCACCGCTGCTGATAATGTTGTTACAATATTTATACATCTATATAGGTCAATGGTGGCTAATGTTGCCTGGAGCTGGTAATGTTGGGCACAGAAGAGGATGTCTTGTTCTCCTCTGGCCTGATCAGATGAACCAGTACGACTATACATGGCTCAGCACTAGTAAGTAGGCTATAGTATATCACCCTCAATCACACGTCCATGATTTCAGTCCGATTCACCTACAGTAGACAACTGGCATGAAATAACCAAAAGCCATAGAGATTCATGAGATGGAAAGATTCCACTACAAAACGAGCTATATACTGTAAGGTGGAAAAATTAATTTCCTATATGTTCCTATATGAATTGTCAAGACGTGGGGTGTCGGACACTTGACATTGGGACCGGTGAGCTCTTATTTTAAATATTCTCTTCATTCACAACACTCGACTGACAAATAATATTGTGCATGTGACTCTCACATGCATATTGAAGAGCTTTCTGTCTGCTTCTCTCTGATATTTCCAGGAACTCAATATTTTTTAGTTTGGAATATCTCTCAACAGTATAGTTCAAAACTCCATATCTGACTAAGCTTGACAGGTGTAGCAACAGTAACCAAGGGGGGCGGGACTTAGCAAATTGGGTGAGTGATGCAAATAAAACAGGAAATACTAAGAAATGCATAAAATTACGGGGGGAATAAAACTAAACATAACCTTAACATAACCTGTACATGAAACATACCAACATTGGAATTTAGTACATTTGCATTTAGAATTAAATAAAGTTGATCCCTTTGTTTAGTTTCCCATTGTTTTATTTTTTGAATTCTGATCTGTGGAGCAGCAATTACAGATCCTGCTGTTGTGTTAGCTTGCAGTAACTGTTTAGCCACTGGTGAGCACTGCAGTCGTTTCTTATCGTCTCATGAATAAAGCATTGCTGCGTTTTGTTTTTTTAATCTCAGCACTGTGCTCAAGGACGGCGCAGCAGCAGATGGCTTCAGACTAACACGAGCCTTTTGTTCAGGCTGTTCAGGATGGGCTGAGCAAAATAGAGAAGACAGTGAGAGGACAGGACAGTCTTGGGAGGTGTTTATTGAAATAGCAAGGCCTTGTAGCTCCTCTCACCTGAGGACGCCTGCTCCCCTCTGCAGTCTCAGGGATCTTTTCATCCTGCAAACAGCAACTCTGCAGAGACTTAAACTCCACTGAAACACACTTCAAAGCCCTGTTTGGTGTGTGCGTTGGGATATTTCTGTGTCTACTGTCCCAGTTAGACAGAATGGGACTTGGAAGAAAAGGTGGTGTTGCTTACTTGGATGAAGCAGATGAAGAAAGTGAAAGGGGAGAACAGGACTCAAGGAAAATCCACCAGTTTGTACGGTGGTGTTAAAATCTACATAGAACAAGTTCGTTTCCCACATGGCGTACTAGACAGACGCACCCAGGGAGCTCAAACAGCCTCTTAGTCACACTGTGCATTTAATCAATCTTTTTCTGTTCAGACTCAAAGAAATGAATTTACCTGCATTTCACATCACATTGGTTGTGCTTAAAGGTGTATTGTGTATGTAAATAAGGATAACAAAAAACATCAATTTGTATAACGAGGGATTATGTTCTTGACAAATTCGCTTCGAGCATTTGCCAAAGGTAATGAACAAAGACACCAGGATGCCACTGTTTCTGGCCAAGAAATATCAAAAATGAAACAGCAAATTGTCATTTTCAAATTCAGCGTGTTTTTTTCCACAAGATATATCGTGTTAATTAGTGAGCATTGTCAGAACTGCCTGGAGGCTTATTTTTATCATTTAGACAGAGTCAGGCTGTAGCTGTTTTCAATTTTAATTTTAAAGTCCAGCTCGAGCCATTGATTGAGACCTTTAAAACTAATTTATCTTTTTTTAAAAATACATATTTTGATTTTCTTGTCATTAAAAACAAAATCCCTTTTTGCCATTAGAATAGCTTGGATTTAATTGTACACCTTTGCCTCCTAAAATAGTCTATTATACGCTGCGCAGTGGCAAGTTCTAACACTTTGTGTGAATCAGACAGATTCCCAGGAAGAAGAGAAGACTGTCCTTGATCAGAAGGAAAGCAGAAATCGTCAGCCATATTGCAGACTAATTTATCTATCCTAATTTTGTGCCACGGAGCACAAAAAGCGCCAGTTCATAAACAATAATTTCTTCGTCTTTAAACTATTCCCCACCAAAAGATCTGCTCAAATGGTTGCAGGCGATGCCAGACGGTCTTGTTATCTGCAGGCAAGTGTGAGCCAAAACCAACACACGAAAGCACTCCGGGCTCACTTGGGTAATATTTTATTTACTCGTTAATCTTCAAAACTATTTTTCATAATAAATTTCCACTTTATGTTCATCAAAGAACCGTAACAATAAAAATAAAAGTAAATACTGTAGAAAAATTGTACATATAGAAAATAAACATGGTTAATGAACACCTAGATGTAGAATCCCATTGGTGGAGACGTCTCCTTTGTTTCAGATGGCAACACAACAGAGATAGTTTGGGGAAAAAAGCAATAGACACAGGGGGCAGATAGGAAAACATATCAAACAAAGGGGAAACAAGAGAAGGGGAGGAGCTCAGAAAGGCCAGGTAAGGACGGAGAGTAAGAGAATATGTTATTTTTGACATTATAATTTGAAATCTCACACAGTCCTTTCTTAATGTCCTCTCTTGCCCGGGTCATTCAGCATGCATCTGACTGTTTGGTTACACTGCTTGGAAGAACTAGAGGAGCTTGTTCATGTCATGGCACTGCTTGTATGGACACACAGGGGAGCTACAATTCTTCAGCCGTCAGAGGGCTCAGACACCACATCGGTCTATAAACAAATAATTATACTGTAGCCCATCAGAAAGCGATCTGTCTGTCCGGCGTGTAAATCAGTTGACCGTTAGCATGGAGACAAAAGGTCGCAAAGAGAAGCAGGGAAAAGGGAGAGCTGATGCATTCAAAGCAACTCAGGTTGTCAGAGAGCCAATGGATTCATGAACTGGACTTTTCTAACTATTAGCAACACATGGTAACATTTAATTTGTTCTATTTTTGATTCTTTTCCTCGGCTGGTTTTTGCTAGAAAAGGCGGTTGGTTAGAGCGGGTAAGGTGGGTGTGGCCTATAAGACATCAGGCTAGAAAAAAACAGGACACGGCCTGTGGTGGGCGCACGTATAATAACCTCCTCCTCCTCCTCCTCCTCCCACAGACACAGCCACCACCACCACCTCTGGACTTCGTGGGACACGCCACCACTTCACAGCACAGCTCAGAGACTCAGGCATGCAGCACACTCGAGATGGTCACACTTTTGTAAATGAGGATATGAACTGGGAATCGGCTCAGAGGTTAAAATCATTGTTGAATCCCACAGACGGAAAAACCATTTGAAGTGTGTATTTAGGAATACTTCACGTCGAGGCGGTGAGTTTAGGATGGTGGCGTGTAACCTCTGAAGTTTCAACGCGGTATAAATCACACGGAGTAAGATAATTCACGTGCAATAAGACCCCCCCACCCATTTCCCCAGAGTCTCTATTGCCCAAATTCTTCATATTTATCATTGCCATAACAGTTATCATAATGGTCTTTGTCATTTTCATCATTGTCTTCTTTTCAGTCTTATGAAGATATGGTGGGTCTTTAGCGTTGCAGGTTCGTGTATGTCTGCATGTATTTATATTTTAGTGAGTGTGTTTGTGTGTGTGTGACACTGCCGACACACAGGTCTGTAGGTAGCATCTGAAGTGTCAAGTATCCTGTCCAGGAAAGTTAGCTCTCAGTTTTCCGCTAATTCCACGGTTATGATTCGCAGGGTTCCGTACAGCATCAGCTCTGCGGCGTAAAGACCACACGTCATCCATTATATTAACGGCAGGAGCGCTGCCGCTGCCTGTTCAATCGTAATTCACTGTCTCTATGGCTGCACCCCGATTTTCTGTCCCGTCGCCGGGGCTCAGAAGCGGACCGTTCGTGTGCTTGGCGTCCTCAGTTCTTTAACGGGTCCCATCTGCGAACAGGAAGGAAGGCCAAAAGCTTGGAAGAGACACTTAGTGCTTTTCTAAATCATCTTTGTTCTGATCTGCCGTCTCGCACAACACTCAGAGTCTGCCATAAAGTCGTCTTTTTATGTCGCTGGCCCCGCCTGTAGCGATTTCCGAACTGGGAGTTGAACTGGCGCGTCTTTAAATCGTTTGGAATGGTGTTAAAGTTCGTAAAAGGAGACTCTCAGCTCTCTGCTCATTGGTAAATACTGTACAGTAAGGGTCCTTGCCCTCGGGCCAGTCCTGATGTGTGTTTGCATGTTTGTGCTTAAATGTCCGCGTGTGTTTGGACGTGTATGTCTGTGCTTGGCAGCATGTGTGAAGGTGTGATTACTGGAGTAAACATTAACATCAGCATGTCTATGTCAGTGTGTATGTGTGATCATCTTTTTTTTTTTTAGAATATATCTATTTATGTACATATACCATTATATATAAAGGTGTATGCGTAGCTGTCGGCCTGTGGGACTCTCAGACGTAGTACTCCTTGTCTTTGTTCTTCTTGTTCTTGGAGATCTTGGCGATGCCCAGCGGTTTGTCCTTGGCGCTGCCGTTGGGCTGCGTGGCCGAGTTGCTGATGTAGTTGCGGCTCTCGTCCACGTGGTACGAGCCCTCGTCGCGGTTGCGGTACTTGTACATGGCGTAGAGGAGGATGAGGATGCAGAGGGCTGCGGCCGCCACGATGCCCACCACCATGCCCGTGGTGCTGCTGCTCTCCCGCACCACCTCGGAGGGACCCGGGAACACCTTCACCTCCGGCAGGGGAGGGCGAGCTGTAAAGAGACAGGCACATGTTGCTACATCACAGTTTACTGTCTACATTATTAATATCTGTTTGCTGGGTGATGGGTGGAGAGAAGAAGCTACAATGCATCATCAAGAAGAATTATTTGCCGTGCATTTTGCACAAATCCACAAGCAGGCGGGGGAAAGCTACAGCTTACGGCCAAAGCTGCTCCATATTATCACATAATGTGTAAACAGATTACATTACACCATGTTGAGAGGAGGGCCAGAGCACAGGTGCACGTTCTATCAATCTTTATTGCACACATTCAACATTATATGACATTCACAGGCAGTGATTGCTGCGGGATGGTGATTTATGATGCCATATTAAAAGAATGCTGGAGAATTGCATGTGAATGTCTCAGGCTGGATGTAGATGAGGTGCGGGAGGGAAGAGAAAGAAATAAAAGAAAGAGAGGATAAATAACAAGGAAAGGTGAGGGTGACAGCAATGAAAAGGATGGAGATGTATATTGGGGTGTCGCTGGCGAGTGTTAGGTAATGCCTGGAGGCAGGAACTAAAGAGGAAATGAAAAATTCATTGTTGCGAGCCGACCTGGGAGCGGGGACGGGGGGAGCGATGCTGAGTGTGGCGGAAACGGGAACAAAACAACTCAAAACGGCGGTGTGATGTGAGCGTTTTACCTGAACTGGGGTCACAGGGGTCAATGTCTTCATCGTCGCTGGGGCACTCAGCTGACGCCACCAGCAGGTCGTCTGCCGACTATGGAGAGAAGATGCAGGAAGGCATAAACAGTTGTACACAGACAAACACTCTATTTACAACATGTACAAGAAAAGGTCTGTGCTTCTGCTTTTTTTTCTACAATCTGTCACCTGTTCCCTTATACATTTGCCTATTTCAGCCCCCAGCAATGGTAAGTGGCCAAACAAGAAGCAGGCAGGAGCAGAGAAGCACTGAATCCTTTTTAAAACCACAATGGCGGTTGTGTCGTCCTACTCCCCTGACCATCCCCAGTACGATTTTTAACTCCTCTGGCCTCTCCATCTTCCACACCTCTCAGGTCCGTCTCCATCTGATATTGGCTCGTGCTCATAGGAGAGTGTGTGAAGCTACAGACATGAATAAATCCATTTTTTCTGAGCAGTTTTCAATAAATATCCCAGTTAAACACTCAATGGCTCATTTAATTCTCCTTTATTGAACACCTCGCCATAAGCACCATGTCAATAACCCACTTAGAGTCAAACTCCAGCCTACATCAACCAAGTAATATCTCAACAGCCGATCTTTCTCGTTGCCTCTCACCCTCTCTGTGGGAAAGGAGCCCCTTTTCCTCTCCATCTCCTCTTGTTGCCATGGCAACTCTTAAGTTCAGGCTGTTAAAAATGATGGGGAATAAAAAAAAAGAGGAGTGTTCTCCCTTAGTGGAGACCTGTGCATTGATTTGCCATTCCAGCCAGAGTGTGAGGAGAAGGGAGGGGAAGGAGGCAGTAGAAGAGAGAGGGATAAAGGGAATTTCAAGAGGCAATTGGAAAGAGAGAGAGAGAAAAAGGAAAGCAGAACAGGAGGAGGAGGACTTCAAAGATCTGCGGTCTTTACTTAACACCGGGCTAATGGGCTGCGCATATTCATGAAAT
>KV751339.1:722166-733710 GCA_001698575.1 Mola mola
GCAGGAGAAATGTGAATGTGTGTGTGTTTGTGTTTTAACCATGCCAGGCGCTCGGTGCCAGCGCTAAATTAAAATTGGATTGTGATGCATTGCAGTAGATCATAGTAGCCCAAAGAATAAAGGGGAGAGAGAGGCAGAGCTTTTAAAGAAAAATAGAGCTAAAAAGGAGATTACAAACAGACCAGAGCTGATTCTGAGCCAAAGTGAGGCGCAGAGTGGTCGGAGATGCTGAAATCTACAGGCAGCATTTCAAACAGGAATTCATCCAGCCTTATTCTCTGTTCTTGGTTTCCCACTTTCCTTGCCTCCCAGTCTTTGCAGAACAAAGATTACATAAGGCTAGAGAAGCAAGCACTCGGTTTACTCATCTGAAAAAGAACATACTGGTGCTCTCTGGTCTCTGGCTGTGGTGTAGCCTGGCCTGAAACATCATACATCAGGTTATTGGTGCCTGAATCTGTCTCTTTCTTCCGCTGCCTTCCCAATAAGTTCTGCCCACTGGGCTGTCAAATGCTGCTCGGGTGAGCTTAGCCCCTGGAATCCAGCCAGTCAATAAACCTCTGTGCCTTTGCCGGGATCCAAATAGCATAAGAACCAATCAGCCAGTACAGAACACATCCTCCCTGACTGTACCCGATCAATGTCGAGCCACCACGCTTGACGAGTGATCCACAGACACCTATGTGGCCTCTGCTGGAATCTGTTTTAAATCCCGATTTCAGTTAAAACAAAAGCAGACAATTAAATGTAACCAGGGCCTTCCTCTGATCTGTGATATCCCCATGTCAGCTGACCAACCCAATCAAATGGTAAGATGTCAATTGGACTATTGATCTGCCTATCACATGGCAGACAATGAACACGAGAAAACTGGAGACACACCAAACACAATTTAAATCCCATCAACAAGCAACAAGAGTTTATAGATGTAGTAAAGAGATGTATGTCCAAGAGCCCCCTCCCCCTCCAACCCTGCCCTCTCTTTACGAAGTCTATCAACGGGACATGCTGACACAATGGACACAGATGCACAATGACAGCAAGGGGAAAACATAGAAGAGAGAGGAAGTAAGAAAAGCGTGAGAAGCAGGATATGCGCATGCTGAAAGAGCAAAATCTCTACCTGAGCAGCCGAACAGTGCCAACGGCCGTCCATGCCTCCCTGACTGCCTACTTCACACATTGTGGCTGCACTCTGTCCACACACACTCCTGAGAGAAGGTTCAACAGCTTTTCTGCTACTTTCACAACTGGAAATCAAACACTCCTGGATGTACACACAGCTCTGTAACATCTAAACATGCTCCACTGGTCTGTTTCTATTGAGGCACAGCTACAGAAGCAAATCAGGCTGAAGTTGGCAGGCTGATGAAGAGATCCTGACGAGTGAGGAGAGAAGGTAGCTCCACTACTGCAGATGGTGAGATAGCCTCATACACTGCCTGCATTAACAGCCTATCACTAGAGCTCAAACAGAGAGAGAGAGAGAGAGAGAGAGAGAGAGAGAGAGAGAGAGAGAAGGTGGGAGAGGGTGGGAGAGGATGGGAGGGAGGAGAGGGGGGCTGACGAGTAAATATGGAAAGATATGGAAGGAGAGAGAGCACAGGAGGAGAAATGTGAGGGAGGGAGGAGGGAGACTGAAACTCCAGAAGATGGATAGTGAACACAGGAAAAGCAAAGATTGAGAAAAAGAGGTGGAGAGAGTGAAAAAGACAGCAGGGAAAGCAAGGAGACAGGGGGGAGGATGGGAGCAAGTGAAAAATAGATGGTCAGAGGGCTTGTGGAAGTGTCCTGCTCAGCTGACCCATAGGAACCAATCAAGAGCCAATCTGAGCCTCAGGTTTCCACCATCGGTCTTCTCGTCAAACACAAGCACACACAGCAAACATCAAAACCAAAGTCAAGCTCTGTGACAGAGAGCAGCCTCTAGCATAAACACTCTCTCCTCTCTCTTGTCTTTGCTGGTGCTCAGCTGTCATCCATCATTAATCACCTTTACTTTCCAATGTGCAAAAAGAAATTGATTCGATAAACTGCAGGCTTCAGGAGGAGGCACATTCACACTTCTTTAACTGCACAATGTCCTAAGGGTAAGAGTGAACCCGTGGGGCAACAGCAACTTCGACACGCGCTCCAAACTCGGGCATGAAATCGATGCGCCGTGTGGACCCCAACCGGTTCAGAGAGACATCTCTAACTGCCCCTCCTCTGATGCAATGGGCTGCAACTCAGGCCTATTGTTCTCAATTCACCTGAGTATTTGTGTCTGTGTGTTTCTATTTTGCTTGTGTGCACTGGTTGAGGCCAGGTTGGTTGCTAGGCAACACTGGGCTGCCTCAATGGAGGGCTTTTTTTTTAAAAGATATTTTTGGGGCATTTTTTTTTTTTTTTCCTTTATTGGAGAGTTTGAGAACCGAGAGGCAGACAGGAAAGACAGAACCTGCAACTCAAGTGCTCAGCGGGATCCGAACCAGAAATGTTGAAGGCAGGTTTCACAAGCAAGTTAGGACCTCCAGCTATATGTTCTTAAACAATTGTTTGGAGTGATTTGACTGGTACACGCACACTGCAGCATGTTGAGCATATCGCGGGTCTGACCTAGTTCTCACATGGTGATACTGACTCTGGCTAACAACTCTGCATCCCAGATTTAGCACTGACATCAGCACATCATAGGAGCAGGAGCAGTTTGCTTAAACACATCAACAGGGACGGATTAAGAGGTGAAGTGGGAAAACAAGTGACAGGGCCGTCAGTGTGCAGCGATATCCATCCAGCTCACATATCCATTATTGATGCCTGAGGCTTAGCTCAAAGCGCTCTGCGTTCCATTATTTATGTCTGAAACAGCTGGCGCTTTATACACAGGGGAGCTATTCTCTATGGGAGACTGGATGGGAGAGAGCAAGCGAGCGAGCGGCGGGTAGTGGGGTTCACTATCTCCATGGCAACTTGTATCATTGGGAGAGAGAGACTTTCGGTGCGGCAGGCAGAGTTTTATAACACAGAAGAAAAACTGCAGCACACACAAACGCCCACAACGAGCATGGCTGCATCTCAGCGGTGATGTGAACAATAGAGCAAACGGGTCTGAGGCGTACCTGCTTGTAATGTATCTGCTGACATTAGCTTTAAATCTGCAGCTGGATCTACTATAAATACGCCTCGCTGACGCTTATGGGTTGCTATTGTCGAGTCCCATTTGTATCAGTTTACTACACACACATTATGGAAAACCTATTATGGACTGCATTCACATAAACATTTCTCCTTCTATAATTTAGTGGGTAAAGACCATTTAGTCAAGAATTCCCATCCAATCCATTTATGTCCATGTCGATCGCAGGAAAATAAATGTAAATACTGTATGTGAGCTTACTGTTGATGTTGTTGGTCTGTCATTTGCGTGTAAGTTTGGATAAAGATGATGTTACAGGGGAATTACTTTTAAAGCACTGATCATAAAATAATCATAGGACAGCAATTCATTTTCTAGTTGTATGTTTTCTTATGATTTTTAATCGAGACATTCTCATTACGGTTACAACATTATTTAGTTATTCTGCTCCCAATAACTGGAGCAAGTTGATAAGAAGTTTAAATTCTAAGCATCCTGGTTGTTCTAAGGGTCTATAGCGCTGCTCAAGTAATTTCATTGGTTGCGATAAAAACCTGGCTGCGGAACTAAAAGATAAAATGCTTGAAAAACTACCTAATGTTGTTCTTTTCTGTTTGATTGTTTGAATTGTCTTACACAGACATGATTTGCCTCGAAACGTGATATGAGTTGAAAACAATCCCACTCGTCCTGATGTATCTTGCTATCCTCTAGTCCTTGATTAGTGGGCTGAGTGCTTGCTAATCCTCTTACCGATTTCAGACAGAAATGTATCAAACCAAATTAATGCTTCTTAATTTCCCATTGTTGCCCCAGAAAGAATGATGGAGCTGGCACACACGTGGGCAAGATGTGTGACCACACACAGCAGCGAAATTAGCCTTCGACACACATCCTGATTCACAATCACTTTGTGATTAAGCTCTGACCTGTTGTGTGGAGCCCTGCTTCCTGTTGGTGGCCGTGGTGGTTGTGATGTCACTTATTGAGGGGGCAGAGTCTGAGCGGTTGCCCCCGGCTGAGGCGCTGGACTGCGGGGTGATGGAGGAGGACGGCATGTCGCCGACAAGTCGCGCGCTGCCCTCCACTCTGATGTGCGGGTGCCCCTCCGCCGCCATGTTGAGGATGCGCAGGCCGTTGTAGTAGAGGCCAGAAAGCTGACCCTGGAACATACCTGAGCCTCGCTCGCCTCCACCCACACGCACTGTCGTCTGACTGTTAAAGATGGTCAGCTGGCGACCTACACGGACACACACCCCACGCACGCACGCACACAAAACACGGCAAGCACACGGAGCCACACCAGGAAGAAAAGTAGACGGACACACGCAAACAGTCACACACACACACACACACACACATACCAGGGGTCACATACGTGCATACATACATACACACACAAGAGTGTTTGAGTGTTACACAATTCACCACCCCCGAGCCATGGTGAGAGGATGGGATAGATTAAGCATGGCAGAGCAAATCGAAGCCGTGGAGAACCGTGGAGAGGGCTGAGACGGATAAGAGGGAAAAGAAAACAGAGTAGAAGAGGAGGTGGGGGGAGGGGTGTGAGCAGTTGAGGAGGAGGATGAGGAGGATAAGAACAGAAGGAGGAGGAAGAAGCAGCAGATGAGAGGAGTTAGAGGGCCCTGAGAAGACGGGGCTGACAGATGGCTGCTGTGTTGATGGCTGTGCGGCACAACATTGTATTGGAAGGAGCAACAGACAGGCAGACAGAGAGACAGAGATCTAGAGAACTGTCGTAACAGCCCTATGAAGCATGCACAGGTTATAAGCACTACCACTGCTCACTGTTAAAGGGACTAGAGGCTAATTTAAGGAGCTCTGCTTAAGTTTAGGAGGTAAACTTTTACATTTTTTTTCAAAACAAGCATTGCTCTATTAAGTCATTTCAAATTTACATAATTCTTACATGTCACAATACTTTGCAAGTATTTTAATTTGTTTACAAAATTGCTTTTTCAAAAATATAATCTTTAGGAAATGCTTTATTGTTTACAATTTGATAATAAACACAATTATTTACCAGTCTTAATAAAGCATCTTTTATCAGTACTTCTTTTCTATTTTCTGATTTATTCACATTTAAATCTCTCCATCGTCCCTTTAACCTGATATTATCAGATACACACTAACAAGATACGTTCACAGGCACTACAGTTTACACATTATTACACACTACAGCTGCCCAACTTTTAAATACTTAGTTATGGATTTAGGTTTTTAGATGTTAGTTGATGGTGCACAATAAAGTATATTCAACTGTCTTCAAATTGTATTTTTAAGCTCAAAGTTTTAAGGAATTTTAATCAGGGTTTTTACCTTTGTCGAGTAGCCAATCGTCAACTACTCGACCGAGCCGATAGGGGATTCGCTGTCTGGCGATGGCCAGGCGCTCGTTATCAATGTTGCCTTTAATTTAGAGATGAAAACACAGTAGTAATTACGCACATCCAAACGTGGTACAGGAGCTGGATACAAACAGAACAGCAATGAAAAGAAAGTAATGGTCTGCTCATTGTTAGCATGCGACAGCGTTAAGTTAAGCTTGAAGTGCGAAGACAAGAGGAGCTGAATTCACTACGTTTTCCAGTGAGCGGACTCTTACTCTCTGTTCATTGGGTTTGATTTAAAGAGACATTTCAGGGGTTAACATCTGCAAGAGCAAAGGGAAATAATGTTACAGCTGCCACATACTGTCTATATGACTAACTGAGTTTAGAGTTACATACAGGAAGAAGCCTTAACACATACCTCACAACAACTAACATTTAGCATTTTAGCTATCAGCTATCTAAAGCCTGGATCTCATTGTGTTAAAGACTACAACCTAAGATTACCACTTTAAATATGAAAAAAACAACAAATATATAAAAACAAAAACTAAAACAAAAGACACTTTTACACTTTTTCTTTTGCAGATTTTTTCTCTCTAGTTAAACATTTAACTCAAAATATGACATGTTTTTAAATTATTGTTTGACCAAAAATGCACCAACTGTTATTATTTTCTTTTATGGTGAGAAACACAACTGACACCTGAATTGAATATTTACATAAACTACCTTTAACACTATTTAACAGGCCTAACATGACATAGCTGGCTAGTGTACAAGCTATTGTAGTAACTATCTCATTTTATGGTTTAAAAAGTCATGTTTCATATCAGATTACACATATTGCATTTCAAACATAATAACATAAAACAAAGCTGCAATTATATTTCATAACCTCATTGTTTGAATACAAACATTGATAGGAACACCGATGTGATTCATCAATCAGTAGGTGGGTTGATTTGGACTAAGGTGTAGTTAGCTCTGTCCCAGGACAGGCAGTGCTGTAGTGGGCCGGTGTGTTGGGCTTTAGTGGGCGGGGCAGGGCCTACCTGAGGGGTACCGCTCTATGACGGGCAGGTCGTCCAGTTGGAGGGTCGCATTGCCTCCGCTGCGGGTGAACCGAATTATGTGGTACTTCCCGTCGTTGACAAACTTGGAGCTCTCCTCGATGTTGATGTCATCAGTGCCAACATTAAACACTACTCTAATGTTGCCTTTGTCCTAAGGAGAAGAAGACATGCATGCTTCATGACGAATGCAACTGTCAGGCTAGGATGCAATTTCTTTCGTTTTCTTAAAGCTGCAGTTTATTTTGTGCCTGATGCGGAACAGTTTGTTTTCCCATGCGACTGCCTGTTGTTGTGTTAAAACCTTTTTTGTGTAGCTACAGCTAGAATAACACACCTGAGTGTCTGGCCAAACTGCTTGTGGATGTGTTGTGGGTAATGTCGGCAGCAGGCATTAGAAATTCAATCATAAGACTGAAGGATTGCAACAGTAAATCAGTGCATTACTTTGGCTTTTAACCTCTTTATGTTGCCATTTTATCAAAAGTCACACTGGTGGTATGTGACTGGTGAAGCGCCTACCTCTGTAAAATGAGTTTCAGGCCGATGGTTGAAAAATGTATGGCTAAATGCACACATCTCTAATTGGATTGGATTGGATTGGATTGGATTTGGTTAATTATCAAATAATTGGCATATAAATCAGATCAATCATACATATTCAGCAGATAAAAGCAGTAATTAAATCAAAATTGGAGTGAAATGGTTGTTTTTAGTCCTGAGATTCAACACAATATCATTGCGAATGTTTTCCGTCTGATTTTGAAGGAAGGAATGCAACTAAATCACGTGATATTTACTATTATCTGTGAGTGTGAGGTTGTGTACTTACTATCTGCAGCTGAAGGTAGTCTCCCAGGCCAGATGCACTGTCAACCCGGAGCAGAATGGCGTGTTTCTGTTGAGTGCTGAACCCAAGGGCAAGTCGGTCTGCCCTGGTGCTGGGACGCTCATTAGGGGGCCACGTGTAAACCACCACGCCTCCATCTCGGCCAAAGATATAAGTAGTCCCAGCTGGCCCACAGAGACAAAAAACATTTTTAATTGCAAGCAAGTATACGTGCCATAAACAGCATGATCCATGGAGGTTCCCAAATACTTATTAGTTTTTTGTTAAATGTTTAAATAACAAATGGCAAATTGGAACATATTTTGCTTGCTTGTGATAAACACAAAGAAGGTTTTATTACATGGTAAAGATTAAAATAATCAAATTATGTATCTGTTTTTTACCTGCAGCTCTACAACAAAGCTATGTGTATTTTTCTAAAGACTAGAGACATTTAGAATGAGGATTAAGGGGATCAAATACCTAAAGTGCTGTGATCTACATACCCAAACTGATAACGGATATAATTACAACAGATTTACATGTATTTATTGGATTTAAACGTCAGGATGATCCATGAAAACTGGTCAACTTGTGTCCAAGCGAGAGGAATGAAAAGCAAAGGCTCACCATCGTTGCATAGTGGCCCTGCGTACGACGTCATGCTACAGTCACAGGTGAAGCCCTCCCACTGCTGCAAACAAACACCCTGATTCGAGCAGGAATCTTCTTGACACGTAGTGCTGGGACCTGCAGCAAGAGACACGGCAGGGTTGGGAGGATGCAAAAGTTAGGAGAACAGAAACAGATACACTTTTTCTGTTTTTTTAAAAAATTTCTTTTTATTGTGGAGCCCAGTGTTTTTACGACAGTGTGCCAGTGCAGTGGGGTTACTTTTAGACATTTTTGAAATGGCCGGGTAAACTGTTGTGCTGCAATGATGTTATGATTAGTAGTATTAGTAAAAAAAGAAAAAAATAATTGTGAGACTATGATATTGTGGATAGGCTCCCATTCTTTAACTCAACAGTAGATTATCCACACAAACTGAACGGAAGCCATGAAGCTGAAAAGAGCTAGATGTGGAGAGCATGCAGGTGGTGAGGCTAGATGAGCGGGGCAAGGACGGGAGGAGGAGTTAAACATAAGAGGGCAGAGTTATGTTTACAGGCCTTCATCACTTTATCCAGCAGTCTGCCGCCATCCTCTCCCTGCCTCAGGCTGAGAGCACACGGGGAGAATGTCAGAGCTCTAAACTTAGCTCTCCTTCACTGCATTTCCAACTCAGGATGTAGTGGAAAGGGTGTGAAATGATTCACAAATGGGCTGTTGAAGTTGAGGCTTGGAGTCAGTAGGCGGGGTTAGAGAGCATGCTCCTGGGCAACCCAGGTCGTGGAGCTGTGCTCAACTCAAGTCAAGGGGTGGTGATGTCACTACTATGATGAAGTCACTATGGTGGCTAGGAGAGGACAGATCACCTCTGACCTTTGACTCTGGATCACTGGGATCCACACAACACTGGACACCACTGGGTAGTTTCAACACACCCATACATACACACGCACAAGCACGCTCACACACACATTTTTACCACCCTGGCATACACATGTCTCACATGCTCACACAAAGCGGTATACCTTGCAAGTCAGCTTTCATCAATGTAACTTTTGTCAGCCAAACAAAAAAGCAAATAAGCAAATTAAGTTAGATGGTTAGTCAATGCACGTAGATGCCTGCGAACTGCTGAAAGAGTGGGACAGACAGAGAAAACACAATGCACAGAAAGACTGAGGAAGAGATGAAAAAAGAGAGCGCGAAATTTACATCTAGCACACCAAAAGCTAGGTTGGTGGATGCGCTTAATAAGAGAGAGTGAGCTAAATGAAAACTGAAAGAATAAAGCAGTAGGGACAAGAGACCTGGACAGATCTAGCGGTGTGCTGTCACTGTGTTTGTAGCTCACCTTCACAGCCCCTCTCTACTTGTCCAATGGTTGCCAGGGCATCTGCCAAAAGGTCAGGGAGGCGGCCGTTTAGATCAACTGTTGCGAGGCAACCCTGGAATCCCTCGCGGGAGTGGACGAGCTTGGGCAGGTCTCGGTACATCTCTTTGGAGACGCCCCCGATGTACAGATCACCTGACGATGGCAGCGGATGCGAATTTTTAAAAGATTTTCTGGATTTTTTTTGTGTATAAAGTTAAGAAACAATGAAAAGCCAAACGTACCCAATTTAAAGAGGAAAAAGTTTGATTATTATTAATAGCACAGACATTAAAGTGGTTTAAAATGACATGAATAAATTAGTCGATTAATGAAAATGGTAGACGTCAACAGGCTAACTGTTTCACTATTTGACGTACTGACACTACAGTAATAAGGTGAAATTTCTTGCTCTTTTGTGCATACCCTTTAGATCCAGGTTTTTGGCACCCATGGTGGTCTGTGTGGTGACTTTGGTGTCAATCTTGACTGTATGGAGATTGTTTGTGTCACGGGATATGTGCACATTGTGCCAGTGGTTGTCATTTAGAGGACTGTTAGAGTTTCCTTTGATCAAGTGTGCTCCATTGCCCAGATCGGAGATGTAGTGTAGGTAGCTGGGGAAAGAAACAAACAAACAAAGAAAAAAAACAAGGAAAGAGGAGAGGAGACAACGAGTTTTAAAAAATAGATGGAAAATTAATCACATTCGTAACAACAACACAGGGTCATACAGTTCAGGGAATTATAATCTGTCTTGTAGAAATGTAATTACAAGAACAGAGGAAGAACTGCTTGGCTTGTGCTTTTTAAATTTGGTATTTAATCCTCATAATCATAAGTTTTTTCTTATTTTTTTGGTCAAAGAATAATGTTAATTGCAAATCCTCAGTTAAAACCTACAAATGCATCTTTGAAAGTCAGACATTGCAATAAATCCTCATTTAAACTGCATGTTATTAACTTTATTTTCTTTTTAGGTCATTTTGAATTTAATGTAATTAATCAGAAATTCCACACGCACTCTGCTTTTTCCAGCTCACCCTTTAACCAGCTCTATCACTATGAAGTCATTGCCATCTCCCCTGTTGTAGAGAATAAGGCCGTCAGGGGATGTTGTCTTGAACTGCATGAAGAGATGCATGGAGTAGTAGGCCTGCAGTGTGGGCAGCGTGACGAAGCTGGAGCGCGAGCGGAAGGTGACGGGGTCCGCCACAATGCTTTTGTAGCCTATAACGGCATTGAGCTCGCAGTAGTCGATGTCGCCGTTCTTGCACAGGTCGATATAGGGCATGCCGTTCAGCGCCAGGCCCTGGAGGTGGCCGATGAAATTGGAGGGCACAGCAGGCATGAAGCGCTTCTCTGTCACAATGCCCGTCTCCACGTTGTGGAACTCCAGCTGGGTGTGGTCACCTGCCATCTGACCTGGTGGCGGGGGTAAACCTCAGAGATGAGGGCTAGGAAAATGTAGTTTTAAGGTGGAACTGTTCAATACTAAAACAATCACTGACCCGAATGCTTATTTTAACACAATAACACAGCCTTGTAGTTTTATTAACGTGGTGCACAGTAGGGCTGGGCAATATGGCTTTCTGAGAGGCAATCAAAAGAAAATTAACTGACAAAAAACTATTTTGATAATCGAGTAATTATTTTGGATTTTTTTTAAGCAAAATATATTTCTTTGTCATTTCTAACACTAAATAAGCACTCTATGGGTTTTTAACTATTTGTTTGAGTAAAGAAACAATTTAAATCTGTCAAGTCACTTTTTTTGACAATTCATAGGGTTAATTAATAACCGAAGTTAGCATAAAAAATGAAACACAAAAATAGTATTTTTAAGCTCATATCACAATAAATGGGGGATATTAGAAAATTTCCTCTCAAAGGTTCTTCATAAATGCAAGAACTGAACAATGAAATCAAATATATAAATGTTTTTGAACATATATACCTTATTCTTGGTACTGCAAAATATTGTAGGGGTGACTGTTGGCACTACAAAATGTTAACATTAACAAAGCAATAAGTGTTGCGGATTTGAAGACTAAAGTAAATGAAGTCAGACAGTAAAACACAAATTTTACTGTAATGTAGCCTTTACAGCCAGGAAAAGACAACACGTAAGGCATATCACGATATGCTCAGATGATATATTATGATATTATATATATATACTGTATATTGGA
>KV751339.1:733923-759574 GCA_001698575.1 Mola mola
GATATATTCCCCAGCCGTTGTGTACCGTTATGAGCACAGTCATGAATAGAAATGATTGTACAGGTACAGATGTTCACACTTGGTGAGTTTAGAGTTATTTTATGTTGGGAAAAAAAAAAAAGAAATGTTGCTGTGTTTACCTTCGACAGGCTGCAGGTCGTCTACGGTGAGCTTGAGGCTCTTGCCACGTCGGAATACCCTCACTGTGTGCCACTCATTATCATTGAGGCCCGACCCCGCAAAGATGGTCTCTGGGCCTTTACCTACACATAGCCCAGAGCACCATTAACACAATGTAGAGAGAGGTGGAGAGAGAGAGAAAGAGAGAGGGAGAGACAGAGGACAGAGATCCATAGACAGAAGGCGAAAAATCCAGGCAGGATGATTTAAAATGTGAGGAAAGAAAGTGTGGAAATGGAGGGGTATAATGGAGGGAAGGCAGAACCATACATATCCCTGGGAGACAAACACCTCGATGTCAACACTCTCCCCACAGACAGGTCTCTTTGCAGATATGCCAGCGAGACAGATGATGTGACACAGACAGCCAGAAAGAATAACATAAATGGATGCCATGGGTGTCTAAGATGGAGACTGTGAGTCACAACAGGCCCACGCAGAGACAATCCATCTGTGGAAAGATCACACCGCCATGTTGACCACTTACTACCCACACATGCACAGACAGCACATTCATACGCCCCTGACCCCTAAACTGCTACACAACCCTCTCGCCCCCATGCAGATGACATATCCTAGCCTTGTGCCTTCATGCAGGAACAGTTTTTTTCCAAAACGTTCCACAGGGGTGCAATACCCCAGTGAGCCTCATGGTGGCACTACACACACATTGATGATCAGGGAGCTCTCCAAGGTGTGGATGAGCAGCAGAATGAGAGGAGCTGTCCTGTCATGATGTCTCCCTCTCTGTCCATCTACCAGCTCCTGTCGTCACATAGCTCAGTGCACATATTTGACAGGCTGACTGTTCCTAAAACCTCAGTGTCCCCTTCCTCGCCACTCTCTATGGGCACTCCACCAACCTTGAGCACAAAATCACCATATCCCACCCACTCCCCCCACTCCTCCAAGCCCTGTTGGTTTGAGGAGTGTGAGTGAGTCTGCTACCAGTGACCTATAGGAGGTAATGACGGGGGAGGTGAGAAGTAAACTGACCCGAACGGATTCTGCTGTAGAAAATGTCAAGCATGTCTACATCACTCACAGAGGAACACAGGCATTCATGCAAATACACACATACACTCTCAGGTAGAGAGGTACAGAGTGGCATTCTGACAATGCTAACATAATTAAACAGCTATGAGAAGTCAATCGGAGTGCATATGGGAGTGTGGAAAAGTGTATGCGTGTGTGTTTGGAAAACTAAAAGTGTGTGTACATTCAGAGAGGACACAGGGTTCCCCTGAGGAGACTCAGCTGTGCTCTGGGCATGAGCATCTTATCCTGTTACCATGGATCACTGCCTGACACTGAGTGAAGATGAGAATATGTGTATGCACGTGCCAGTTTTTGAGTGTGTGCATGTGCACATGTAACCAAATACTCAAAGAATTAGCAGACTGAAGTGAGAGGGAGGCAGTGATCTGTGTCAACCTGAGAACAAATAGATCCCAGTAAACACACACACATACACACATAAGCACCTATTTTGGGTCAGTGCTAACAGTGTGTGCAGCAGCATGGTGAGCTTGGTTTAACGTTGAGCCACTAAGGATCAGCAGACAGTCTGCGCTTTGTACTGTTAAGCCAAAACACAACCGGGTGAGACAATTCGAACAGGAAAGGAACTGCATAAGAGAACTGCTTTTATGCAGTGGAAATACAATTCCAACCAAATGACATGCTACAGAAGATTATAGCAGCAGCATAATGAAAACAAAATGACAAAAAGAGTTTCATATTTCATTAGCTCTAAATAACAAATTGCTTTTCTGCTAGATAAGCCTCAACTTCTCCCATGCGAGTGCTTTTATTTGACTGCTGACTGGACTATTTCTGTGGCTGTTAAATAATTTTTTCTCCCCCTCTTGAATATAAGATGTATAATTTATTATATGCACACGGTGTGCTAGAAAAGTGGCTGCCTACTGAAATGTTCATTGAAACAACCAGTCTAAAATTGGCCGACAGGCATGCGGGATAGCAACAGCGCTGTGTGGCTAGTAGGGTTTCTATGGCAACTGCAGTCGTCCATTTCACCACCTCTTTCCCGTCAGAGCGCATTCGTCTCTCCCTTGTTCACTCTCTTGCTTTCTCTGTGGTCGTGACAGAGAAAAACTCTACGTGAGGGAATTAAACTTCATCAGGGATTCAACACCACTCGCAGCTGCATGAACCGAAACACACACACACACACACATACTGACTGGCAATGAAAAGAATACAGAATGCACGCACACTGAATGAAACGCTTTCCAAAAATCCCTCATGCACAGTTTAGACAGAAAGAAAAGAAAGAAAGAAGGCAACCAAACAGACGTTGATATCAAGGTGCTGCAGAGAAAAAGAGGGATAATGCTCCTTTTGTCTCCAGCATGAAGGAGAAGTAATTACCCTGCAGCTCTAAATTGATTCATCCACCAGTTACTACTCTTTGCCACTTTCGCTCACACTTCCCTGCACACCTAATTTCACCTGAATGCCTCATAGTCTCAAAAATGTTGTCCTCCTTCTGTTTTTATTTTTATATTCCCTTCAAACCACGCCGTTCATCTCTTCCGTCTATACTTCTCTGCTAAAATGGCCGACCTGGAAAACCCTGGCCCTCAGCAAAAAATCGCACCACTCCTGTGGTGTAGCTGAACATGCAGACACACACACACACACACACACATATGCGCACCTCCCCTCTCCGACACACACACACATATGCACACTGCACAAAGATATGTCGAATAACGGATTAGGAGCAGATGGACTGACATGACAGAGAGTGAAAAATTGTCAGACAGACACATTAAAAAATACACACAGTATACTGCCTGCCCACACACACACACACACATACACACTCAAGGGGGAAGAGGAAGGGGGAGGGGTTAGGTGAGATGGAAGATCACTTACTGGCTGTACAGTTTATCCTGATACAGTCTGGAGGGAGAGCAGAGCAGAGGGTTAATGCTGCACACATTCACATACTCTCCACGCCCTGGGGACGCACACATCGACACACCCTACACACATATAGATAAATACGCACGGACGCCCACTGCTGAGAAAACACACACTCTCCTTTGTCACAGGACACCAAGCTGAGCTGTTTATCTTCTTTGTGCATTTCAAAATGCTTTCTCTTCATTTTAAGACCAATAAAGATTTAAACTCATATGAAGATTGATGGTTATTTTTTTACATTAGGAGAGGAGCGTTCCAGCAGGAGCTGTGTGCTAATTGGTCGCTCTGGCCTGAGCGACACTTTCAGTCACCAATCAAGAGCGCCGGGAGACTGAGGTGGGTCATGAGTTTCGGTTTGTCAGTACACTCCGAACACATCCCATAATTTTTGTCGCCCATCCAGAGCACAAATCTTCACATTTGGAAGATTCTGATTAAAATGTTTTGTTTTTTTCTTTAAACCACGATGCCTTGGTGTGTCGTGTGGCGTCAACCACAGAAAAGACGTGGCTGCAGACAACCAGAGACCAACACATGCACCCCTCTGCTAAGCGTATGTATGTGTCAGCATGTGAATGTGCTTGAATGCATGTGAAAGTATGATAAATATAATAATAATATGTGTTTGTTGAAGTCAGTGGACTATTGTGTTTGTGTTTTTGTGGTTTGTGAGTCTTTCTGCTGATTGTTGAAGCTGTTGGGGATGCACAGGTCCACTGGGAGTGAGCAAAGAATGCAGCTTTAGGCTTGACCCTCTGTTCAACACAAAAACAACACTGCTAATCTTTAAGTTATGTATGCACCGTTAAATGCACCATCAAAAATCTGTCAAAACATGTGAAACCACATCTTAAATATGCTGAAGAAGAAAAGTTTACCTTTCCACAAATTATCATTACTCAAGATTCATGTGCGAGGAATAGCTAAGATGTTGGTATCAGTCACATTCCCCTGACCGATTATCAAAATAACGTTTAGCATGTTTTTGTGTGCATGTGTGTACCTAGGTTGACAGTGAGTCGGACACGGCCCCCATCCAGCTCCAGACGAAGGGTGTCTGCAGAGTTACGGGATGTGGTTGCCATGAGAACGCCATAGGCCCGCTGGGAGCGAAAGCGTAGCGAGACATCCTCCGCCTCGGTGTGCATCGCCACAGGCAACTGCACCTTCATAAACTTACTGCCGTCGTATGACAGGATGGTCGCATCTGTACAAGTCGCACAAAGAGATGAGGGGAGTGGACAGGAAGGGAAGGAAAGGGAATGGAAGAAGCCAGAGATTGGAGGAGGAAGTGAAAAGGATGATGATGGCAGAGAGTGAGGTGGGCGGAAACAGAATAAAGATTAAAAAAAGGACACGATTGACAAGGAGAAAACAGATTCAGTGGGACGAAACAAAGGCAATTTGATGTTGAGTGAATTGGATTTAAACATGACGAAGTGTGTTGCAGCGCTCCCTTGTTCCCTCCGCCACGTCACATTAATACTTAGAAAACACTTCCTAAAAAATGATCTCATCCCCTTTCCACCCGTAACTCATCATCGCTCCCTTGGAAAAGAAAATGTAAAAATGTAAAGTTGGTTGTCTTGCTGGCTCTATTATCTGGTTAAATCGGAATGCATGAATGCGAGGCGACGAGTGTGTTAGCCAACACCGTTGACATCCCAGACCCTGGAGTCATAATGTAACAAGCTCAGGTGATCCCACTTTAATGTGTTTTGCATACTCATTTACATATTCATAACCTTGTCTCGCTGCTACCTGCTGGGGCCAATCCCCAGCCGCTAAACTGCTTACCTCTGAGGACCCCGTTTTTTATTGGCCAATTACATACACAGCTAAACACACTCTCATGTCTCTGTTTCTTTATTTTTCCCTCCCTCCCTTCTTCTTTATATCTCTCCATTCCATCCCTCCTTCGCTTTCGCTCCCTTTCGCTCTCCCTGAGACGGTGGGCGCCACGGCAAAAACAAGAGAGCAGGGATAGTCTGTGTGTGTGTGAATGCATGTCAGAATAAGTGAGTGAATTTAAGTGTGAACAGAGGAGGGTTTAGTATAGTGAGAGAAGGGGAGAGAAAATAGGGACAGAACAAGACAGCAGGAAAGGAGGAGGGAGGATAGCTCTTGGCTAAAATGCAAATGAACCTTCATTAACTTGGGGAAAAAAGAAGGTGGTTGGCCAGTTATATCACAGATAACATAACTAAGAGCCACACACACGAACACACCCGTGCGAACACGCTCGAGCATACCCACACACACACCATTTCTGATAAGGGAGACAGTTGACTAAATTTTCCTCACCAAAGCACCTGACTCACTACCAGGCATATAAAGGAGGGAGGGTGGGCTAGGAGGAGGTGGCATGGAAGCCCAATTATGCCAAGAAAAGAGAAACAATTGACAAAGTGCAGTTCTCACTGTGTCATCTGTCATCCAATAATTAGATGTTTCCTATATGATACAGATGTGTTGAAAAGACTAAATCCAACAATATGTTATTCTCAATACTCAAAAGAAGGCTTAAAAATAGGTCAGAGATACATGGTTTAATTTTTGAAAAGGTCTCACTTTCTTAAAACAACTAATTACAGTTGTTGAGTAAAGAGCACTCAAACGGGCGAGAATTCAGTATTTATTGTGCTAAAGCTGCAACTAATGATCATTTTAAGCATCAATTGTATGAATGTATGAATTGATTATTTTCATGATTAACTGATGAGTCATTTCCCTGTCAAAAAATACTGAAAAGTGACCTCTTCAAATTGCTTCTTAACTTCAATGATTAGTTAAAAACCTGAGGAGTCTTCATTTACTGGCAGAAATGGCAAAGAAAAGCAGCAAATCCTGACATATAAGAAGATAGATACAACAAATGTTAAATCATTTTGCCTCAAAACGAGAGTAAAATGGTTATTCAATAAAAAAATAGTTGTTGATTAATTTTCTGTCAACTAATTGTATCCCCTCTAGATTATGCTCTGCTTTTCTATGTCATGATTTTGATTTTTAGGTCAAAATCTTGAGTTGGTAGCTACGTATTTGGCTTAATTTTCATATTCACAAAATATCTCAAAGTTTTTTTAATCAGGAACATTTTTTCTGATTCAGATTACTGACTTCTGCTTATTATTGACTTGTCATTTTGACAGTCTTCCTCATAATATTGACTTTTGGGTCACTGGAAATGTGTGCAAGACTGCACTTTAGTAAATAGAAATTCCTCTTGGAGCTACAGCGCGGTGGCCATCTTTGTTCATTAAAGGAGGGAGGGGGACAATGGAGGGAGGGAAAGAAAAGGGAGGTGGAAACCGCAGGTATAAGGCGTAAACATGGCCAATCACTCCCTCCATCTGCTTCTCCATCTGTGCTTCCTTTAATCCACCGATCCACCAGTTAGTGACCCCTCAATGCACAAATAGAGGGACGAAGGAAGATGTAGAGGAAAGCAAGACAGAGCTGAGGGAAAAGGCAGAGTGATGGTGTGTGACTACGCTAAACAGAGCGTGGGTGTTTGCCCTCTGAAATAACACATTTTCATATCAACTCCTTTCAGAATGTACATCTATATCTCCTGTTAGATGATGTACAATCATCGTTCGAGACGCGTCAGCAGTGGTGGCACAAACATTTCTTCTCTTCTCCTTGTTTGACTCCCATCTCGCTGCTTTCAACAGGCCTGTATCAGCCCCTCTACCAATCTTTCCTACTTTTAATTTCTACTTCAGCCTGAATTCATACCTTTTCTCATAAGCCCCCCTCTGTCAGACTTTCTACTCCCATCTTACATTTCTTCTCATCTCCTCACCGGCTGTCACATGGTGGTTCCAGCCCGGTGCTTCCACTCTCCTCTGTCACAGCTCCTGCTCCCTGCTTTCTGCACATTTCCTCTCCCATCGATTCCCCATCTCTACATCCATAGCTGTCCAATATTCTTGTCTGAAGTTCGCCTTCCTCCCACCTCTTCACTTTCACCCTGTTTTATCCTCTCCTGTCCCTACCTACTCTTCTCACACAGATGGAGAAAATGTGCTTCTGTACGAACAAACGTTTTATCCAAAGATAGAAAAGCTAACTATTATTATTTTATGTTGGTGAGAGACAATCTCATTTTCACCTTGCCCTTATTTTCTTTCTCAGATCCTTCCTATTCTCTATCACGGGGAGAATAATGAAGGTAGAACTTAACCTAAACTCAATTTGCAATCCTTTTTATTTGAATAGACGAACCACCATTTTTATCTGCTAAATATCTTTATGAGGGCACCATTTTAGTGCCTATTAAAGTACTTTCAAAATGTTGTAATCTGCTAGGATGGGCCCTTAAAAGGAAAAAAAGCATAACTTTAAAGTATCATGAATAAAATTTTATTGTCCATATAACCGATGAACTAAACTGATGATGATAATATATTTTCAGTGGTAGATGGAACACTTTCTGACTTTAAAACTTCACACTCCTCACCCCACACTATCTGTATTCTGTCATTCATCCCTTTTGGATTACTCAGTGTTCTCGAGCCACTAAGAAAATGACACATCTGTCATTATGTCTCTATTTTGACTCATGACATATTATTAATTCTTCACAAAAATTTGTTGCTGTTCAGTGGCTGTTATTAGCCAGCTTACTCATTTCTATTGTGAAAATGTGACTGCTGCATTCATGCCAAACCAAACAGGCTGCCAAATGTCCAGTCCAGTCGGGTTCAGTCCAGTCCAATGTTGTTCTTTCCTCTCTTTGCCACTCTTACCTCTCTCACAGGAGCGTCCCAGGTAGCCTGTCCCCGAGCAGTCACAGACGTAGCGGTTCCAGCCCTCCCTGCAGATTCCGTTGTGCTGGCAGGGGTTGGACAAGCACTGTTTGGGCGGCTCTCTGGAGCACGAGGGCTTCACACCCACTGCCCTCTGGGCCTCAGCCAGCCGCCGGATGTCTTTGCTCTGGCCGTCAACAAACAAGTCTCTGACGCAGCCCACGTAACCGTAGTTCAGCAGAGCCGTCCACACCTGAGGAAGAGGCCACCGGTACTGAGTGGTTTCACTGGAGGGAATTTGACCAAGCTTTGGGGGTTTGTTAGTAAACTGAAGGCTGAATTAAATATTTACTTAAAGTTAATTAGAGCTTGTTTAAATGCTAAAACTTTTAGCTACTTTTTATTGTGAAATCAAATATATTTTTGTTACAATTTTACCCTGACACAACTATATAGGCCCTGCCCATTGCTGTTGGGTTGTATAGCCTTTTCACTCTAAATTGTCCTAGAACTCAATGCTGGTGCAATTTTCAAAAAAACATGTATGTTATAAAGGTTTAGATCCTAAAAGAGCAGGTTGAAAAGTTCTCCTTTGGGATATTCCTTATAAGTATTTTAAGATTATTTACCATATTAACTTGAAAATACATTATATCATCATAGTCTAGATCAGTAACCGTAAAATGTTGAAAAAAGTAAGCTCGCACTCATCTGTACTCCCAGGGCGAGGCAGCTTTATTTATGCAGTACATTTAAACAACATGGCAATTTAAAGTGTAATACAAAATATATAAAGCATTTAAAACACCATATAAAAAAAATCATAAAATGATATCAAAAGTATATTGAGATTAAAAGAATATAAATAGAAGGTGAAAGATAAATGTAAACACCACAGTGTAATGTAGGTCATTTAACGTCTTATCAAAACAAGTGACAACGAAAATAAATATCAAAATTAGTCATAATACTGTAGAGCGGCTCACAGACCTCTGTAGGGAAGATGAGTCCAGCGCGGTCCTCAGGTAGACCTCCGAGGTACAAAGTGTCATCCAGGTCCAGGATCTCGCTGTCACCTGGAGCCGTGTACGCTGTTCTTACGCTGTTCACTGAGATGGTTCCTGGATTCACCACAAGACAGCGAAGCAACTTCAGTAGCCGTTACGACCTCCAACTTGAACACCCTCATCATAATCATCACCACACATACTGTTTAACATCATCAATATTGTCACAAAAAAACACTTACAATGCATTTTTAAATCATACTCTGATTTTAAACACATGAGTTAATTTATATTAAACAAGCAAGACTGGCAGCCCCTGATGTATTTTTTAGATTTGAGCTGTATATGGTTTCATCCTGCATGGTCTCTTTTCAAACAACTGAGAAAAATATATAAATATATAGTAAAAGAATGTCCAATTTGCGGGAAAAAAAATGTATATGTCTTCCCACAGGACAGATTAAACGTATAACAGATAATGATAAAAACACTACCGACAGTTTGACGAAAGAGGCAACCAATTGCTTAAATTACAGTCTCATTGTTCTGGCAGCACATCACAATACATTTGACAGTGCTACTGTATATTGATTGTGTTAAAAATCAGATTCAATAACCTTAATTTGAATTGAATACAGACAGCAGGCACATGGCAAGTGCTTACAACAAATCACTGAAGAACAATCATGTCTACTTGTCATCCACCTCCTCCCAATCAACCCCCTGCGGTCAAGGTTAGCGTGAGTGTTGAGAGAGGTGTAAGTGTACCTGAGCGACCGTCTCTCTGGAAGTCTACGTGATACCATTCTCCGTCATTGACCTTTCTGTCGATAGCCTTGGTCTTGGTGGTTCCTGAGCCCATGTCTAGAAGCAAGTACAGGTGGCCGTCCAACATCTCAATGGCAAAAAAATCCACCTGCAAGTGGAAGAGAATATAATGGAAATGATACGTAGAGACAATAAGGTGATGAGATCCAGTCTTATACCGTATATAATCAGGTTCTTTGTGTAATATCATTAAATTTAATGGAGATTCTGAAACGTAATATTTTTTGAAAACTATGTACAGATTTTGAAAAAATTTAAGGAAGACAAATGTTAAAAGGCATAGTTTTGACAGCTATTTTGGATTTTGTGTAGTGACGATTGTTGAAGGTACCTACAAAATATAGGGGGCAGCATATCAACAGAGTAACTGTCACTACTACTACCGTAACTAAGTTTTATTATGTTCATGGCTCGTTTCAGAGCACCATTTTTTACTGTGATTTAACAAGGCAATAAAGCTTGTCTGAGTTTAGTAAAACGGAGAAACTTGAATTCAGAAAGTGTACGATTGGATTTTTCTGTTCAGTTAAGAAAATAGATGCAAAGATATTCAATTTCTTTACATATCACAGCTCACAGTCACGTATATCACAGCTGTTTGCTTTTATTTTTTTTTAAACATTTTACCCTTAAAATTCTGAGTATTCCTTTGCCCTTCCAAGTGTGACTTATTGCTTCTGTTCCAAAAAAAGAACCAATAAGTATAAAGTATAAATTTGTATAAAAATTTGTGGTTACCAGACAGCTTTGTGTTCCCTTTCATCTTTTACCAACTTCAGTTGCATACATTTTTTTTAGGAAGCAATACCTGCAAAACTAATTCCTATTTGTTGGTGTTTAATGTAAAGCACTGCTGTGGGCGAATTGTAGACACTATTGGGAGTGGACTTGACCTTCACCTTAACTGTAGGGGGCGTGCGTGGGTCCTTGCGTTGCTGCTGTCTGGGTTTGCCGTGGCTGAAAAGCATCAACCCGTTTGGCTCTGTGGTCCTGAAGTCAAACGAGATCGATCCCGCTTTCTTTGCCATCCACTTGCTCAGTGCCACAAAAGACTCAGGGGTGTCAAAGGTCACGGGGTCCAGCGTGGCCACACTCTCGCACTTAAAGGATACCACCCCACTCACCTAGGTAAAAAAATAAATGTTGGAAATTTATTGTTGATTTAATTTACCATCGATATGAAGAACAAAACAGTCCTTTTGTGGTCTGAAAATGAAACAGAGACACTTATTCCTAGCTGTGGACTGACTAAAGGACATATGCTTGTGGCTATGACTCAAAATTATAATCCAATTTTTAAAAAATTCTACACCATATGTCTTGTAGGGACTGACAGACGCCATGCTACAAAACAATGTCTCTGTTCCGAGTGTGTTAGAGGATAATGTGATTTCTGGCTCAAATCGTACATGCTGTAGAAAGTGCATACCTTCATCTTTGGGTCTCCCTGTTTAGCCAGTCTAGACAGCTCCAATCGTACATCATTGTTCTTATACACGACCTTTAGTCATCAGGATTGAAGGAAAAACAAAGAATGATTAATTCAGTTTTGGATTAAATACAAAGAAATTTTGTACCTTGTCACTGGTGGAATGCAGAATTGGAATATTATGATTTCAATTAAAAACAAGCAAAAAGACGTTTTATAGAAGTCAAAAGAGAAGACAATATTACAGGAAAAAAAGAGGGGAAAATATACAATAAATATGACTGGATGTCCGTTAATTTTTTAACTCAACTGTTTGGGTATCTTTATATTTAAGTGACCACATCAAGGTGAGTCAGCTGATCCAGCCGTATCTTTTGCTCACTCCCATTTGTCCCTGCCACTTGCACGACTGCTTTTACTCTTCCTCTCTTCCCTTTTCTGTGTGTCTCTCTCCTCTCGCCGACACAGTATGCTCTCAGACTGAGCAGTATGAGTGTAAAGAAGTGCGCGTGTGCTGAGCATTTTGATGCTGAGAGAGGCGGGCACACACAGGCTCCGCTGTATTAATCCAGACCTCCTTCTGTGACCTTTAAGCAACGCTGCAACATTGCAGAATTTGCTTTCAGCAATGGCTTTTCACCCCTGTTTTGCTTAGTATGGCCTGTGCTTTTGCAATTTTGTGTAGGACAATGAGCAGTATTCTTGATACTATAAGTGTCTCACAATCGTAGCCTGTGTGCGCATGTGCTGCATCAAATGCACAAAGTGGTTCAAACCGTGATCATTCATGGGTGTGATTCACTGCATACATCTTAAATTGCTCACATGGATCATCATATCATCGTATTAAAAATGTATATGTGCCAATGAAGGGGTTCACTCTGACAGCGGCAGCCTCATTTAAACACCGTCAGTCTTAATGAAGCAACACAGAGTGCATTCACTGCCGATACAGATAGCTCTCTGTTTGGCACATCATCCGTCGGCATGTAGGGTTGTTTGTTTATGCCTCGGTGTGAGCCATTGTGAATCAAAGTGAAACTCGGAATGGTTGTATATAGACGGGGTGTGAAGATATATTTGGAGGTTTTGATGTGTCAAGTTCTCTTGTATACATGCAAATGTGTGATTATTCGTGATGACCTTTTTCTTTCTGCCTTATCGGGTATAATTGTGTATTCCTGCTCATGCACATGCACAAATCTGTATTTACATGCTAAGATTGTCTTTATGTGTTTATGCATGCATATTGGTGTGTTTTCATCTGTGCATCATGTGAGTTTTTGTTGTTTGCAGCGTTGTGGCCCATTTCAAGCACAGCGGATGGATGGAGCGTCTCTGTGGCGTAGCTAATTAGCATGTTAGTGCTTAGTGCTGTATCTACTCCCTCAACGACACTCATCACTGATTCTCTCTGATGCTGTGTAGGGGGTGTGTGTGTGTCTGCGACTGTTTGTATAAGTCTGCCAAATGGAAATGTTTCTCTGTGTGTGCGCATCGTAAGATAAAGTGTGTAAAATTTTTGCATGATGCATGAGAAAACTTAAAAATGGAAGAAAAGAGAAAGTATGTAAAAAAAAAAAAAGATCTGTGGTTCTTAATACTTTAGACAATACAGGAATATGTTCCGCATGAGTACACTAACTAAGCAGCAATAACCATCATTCATCGCTTTTCAGTGGATTCATACTGTGAACAAATAATCATGTGGAGATCAGTGAATCATCCAGTCTAAATTCAAGCTAAATTAATTTTAAGCAACTCTTATCTAAAAACAATTAGTAACTGAAGATGTTAAAAATGCGTGTTGACATTTTCTTGGAAAATAATCTATCCTCTATGCTTTTTATTTTTTTTTTAAAAGTAATGTCTAGTACTAGTATTGTCACATCAATCGTGTTTTATTTGTGCAGGTCACTGAATGACTAAAGACAAGTGACGCTTCCTCCCACTACATAAAAATGACTGAGTAGTAACTGGGTAACACAAATCATGACGTTTGACTCTGTTTTCATACTATCAAGTAACTTATTGAAACCAAACTGATCATGTGACAAAAATATCTCAAAGTAACAGAAACTATCTTTGGGGTTTATGAGCTATACCGCAGCCTGCCACTAGGGGGCAATCAACATGTTTTGCGCTTCACTCTTGGGGAGCTCCCATGTTGTCCACCTTGATATATACCGTGGCAGGTATACACAAGCACATGCATCATGTAAGGTATGACCATCACCTCTTTGAGACAACCCATGAAGTTATTGCTGACTGGGGAACCGGGCAGGTCAGCAGTGCTGGGGCTGCCTCCCACGTAGAAGAAGTCATCTGAGCCCAGCATGGTGTAGTCCTCCTGTGTGTAGCCCGTGGTGGTCAGGATGCCGTCCACAGAGATTGTCACCTACACAACAAAGCACAGGGAAAGGACACGCTATATACTCACACCAAAGGCAGCGCTAAGCGCTAGCTAAGCGCTGACCAGCCAAATTAGCCCCCGTTAGTTATTCTGGTAACCAAAGTGTGTGCATTCTGGTAGGGAGAAGGCCTGATTGGTTTGAGGAACTGGCTAGATGTGCTGTTGGGACATTGGTATGGATGGATCAGTGCTAACTGTGTAGTGTTACCGAGTCATCTTGAGTCTTGCCTTTGCTGCTATTACTGACATTATGTTGCTTTTCACTGCTAATTTACTGCATTGAGTTGGCAACACACTCTTTAGCCCAATCATGCAGCTAGAGTCAGACTTCATCTGCCTGTCAACGGTGGTACATTATTTTGTATAGAATGACAACTAAATCCTGAGTGTGATTAATACAGATTGACTGATAACCAAAGACTATGGCCCTCCAAACCCAAACTTCAAAGGGAGCCCTGACACTGGATAGTTAGTGAATATAAAACAGACTAAACCAACACGATATTTTCAGGATCTACATGCGTCTTTATTTATAAAGTTCTCCTTGTGTTTCTACTAGGCTACAAGCTGCATTATCTAGTAGAAGATGCAATCTGATCAACTTTCCATTACACTACAAGAACGTTTCTTAACGGTACTTTTAATTCAAACATTCCAATCTCCTGTAACTCTGTCACACGTAATGGTACGTTATCACCCTGATATTCTACAGACCACAATCGACCGCCCTTAAAGGTTGTGAGCTCTGAACTCTGTACTTTCCCACTCTACAGTGTTCCCTGTAGCTAATGGTTCTGATCATTGCCAGGCAAAACTTGCCCAGCCAGACAGGTGTTAGCAAAGTCTCCACAGGCATTTTCGTGCGACACAGGCAGGTGTTAGTACTATTTTCTTGTTAGTAGTTGTTAGTTGCTGCACTGCTGACAGCCACAGTAATGTAACTTATGTCAGGCCAAGCTGTGTTGGGTTACTGAGGTTAGGGTTCATGATTTCAATGCTGTTAGTATATCATGATGAGATTATGCTGTTGTGTTGTTAGGGTGAGTTGTGATGAAGGTGTTAGTTTGTTAGTTTGTGGTCTGGGGGGGAGACGGGCTTGTTACATCAGCAATTCTGAATGAGATGACCCATGGACAAAGATACACGTATCGACACACACACAGGTGTTTGATGTTTGGGTTACGGCTCATTCCACACATACAACCACACATAATTATATAAACATGCAGCCTGTTCCTCTCTCAGCATGCAACCACTGGCGAGGAGGACACAGTCGATGAAAAGAAAACAACAACACAGGACAGGAAGAATCAGAAGCACCATGAAGGACGTGCAGTTGCAGAGTGGAGGATGAAAAAATAAAAGGGAGAAAAGGAAATAAAAGGGACAAAGGAGGGACCTCTCTTCCCATTTTAAGGACCAATCAGAGAGGAAAATGGGCTTTCTGAGTCACGCCATGCAGGAAGGAGGGGGAGGAAGAGGGACGGGGCTCGCCATTTGCGTGCAGGTGAGGGACGAGCCAACCAGTACACGCCTGCATGTCAGTCACAGAGTGATGTGGTGAGAAAAAAAGGAACAGTAAGATAAAGAGGGGGAAGGATTTAAAGAAAAAAAAGTGGTTGGCAACGAGGGGGGTACGGGGGCTTTTTAAGCGTAAAAGATTACCAACCGCATTTATCCTTTTATTGGTTTAGTTTTGATGTCTATGGTTCAAAAGGAAATAGACACGGGGGCAAACCCAAACTAAGAAACAATTAGAATGATATCTACCGAACAATGGAGTTTGTTTACCATAGCGTGTCCAATGCCTGAGTGCTTTGTAGGAGAGGGGGAGAAAGGAAAGCAAAAAACTGTGAACAGAACAACTTTGGGAACAAAAAAGGAACGCTAGAAGGCCTCTGGTGAGGTTAGTAGATTGGTTGGACTGGTTTCGCTAGGAGAAGGGCACAGGTTAGGTTAGTAGAATGAATCATTCCATGGATGGTGGTTAGTTTCACTAGCAGGTTAGTAAAGTTAGTAGTTAGTTGTACAAACAGGCAAACGGTAGAGGCGAGTCACTGGTGGGTTCCGAGCACCTGAGCGCTGGTGACCCTCACTGATCTTTAGCTCACTCTCTCTGTTTTATTCACTCCTTCACTCACTCACTCATACCAACACACCCACAATGGAAAAAGAACTCACCTAGGGCTGAAAGCAGTGCTGGTCTGGTGGTTAACCGACTGTAAACTAAGACCAAAACCTCAGGTATTTTCTTCCTACCACAGCATCACTTTAGTCAGACAACAGATCACTCTCCGTAGCTTTTACATTGATTACTTTCTTGCTGCAGACTACAGTCTTTACTGCCACCTACTGCCCTTGGAACACCTTGACGCAGTCGTTGTGGTTCACCAGAGTTAAATGCAAACTGACATGATTTGACAGGAAATTAAAATTAATGCTGGAACTGTTGTTTAACAGTAGGAGTGTCACGATTCTCCAAATCCACCATTCGATTCAGTTCAGTTTGATTTTCAGCACCGATGGCTCTGTCATCGTTCAACTCTACAATCTAGATTTGTGAAGACCAATAAATCGTTTTATCCCTGACAACTGTCATTTACATTTTCAAATTATTTTTTCAAAAAATAGGGCTCAAAAGATATTTATTTATTTTGTAACAGCTTGGCTTTATCTATATGGGTTGTTTGTTTTTTTTTTTGCAGGTTTAGGATTTAGCAAATAAACCCTCTTACTAAGCAAATCAAGATTTCTGAAAAAGAAACATGGACATGCAATTACTTTGGTTTCTGCTTTTGGTTATGATCATGGAATCATCCATTTTGATTTACAATCGTAACCGTGACACCCCTATTTAATCGTCATAATTAATTCTGCTAATTATTTCTGAAAGAAATGTCTGTACAATATCAGAAAAAAGCCCCATGTGACATTTCAAAATTCATGCCAAGAGTCCAAAACAGAGTCTATTGAATTTACAATTAAATAAAACAAATAAAACAGTAAATTCTCAAAATTCAGTGACTGAAAGAAAGCAAAAGTTTAGCATCTTTGCTTGATAAATAATAAAGGGATGTAACGATTCACTAAATTTACTAACTTACCAAATTTTCCATGACAAAGTGATGTTTTCTTATTTCTCAGACAAAAAGGACAAAATACCGTCCCTTTAGTCTTGTGAGGTAGGCAGACAGAAAAATTTCCAAACTGCTAAACACATACATTTTCTTTTCTTTGGAAATGGGAAAATAGAAAAATCTTCACTCTTAATGCTGGGGTTCGTAACTTCTTGGAATCAAGCATGAGACTCTTGAAGCTACTCTGCTGTCATTTTGACATATTGGCAAATATTTCTCTGCCCCGCCGCTGCAGTTGAAACAGCTTTTGTTCTGCCACGCTGGAAATGGCGAGTTCTCGTGCAACAGTTTGAAAATACCTTACAGCAAAGTCACATTAGACAGCATCAGTGCCATCTGTTAAAACGAAGCTCATTTAAACTTCTCAATGGGACGGACGAATCATGTAGTTGAACTGAATTTCAGTCAACTAGCAGTGAATCATTGCATCCCTATAAATGCATAAGAATAAGATTTCTGTCAGTCCATAATTTTATCACTAACTGAAAGCTACGAATACTTCCATTAATTTGTTAAACCACCACTTTCAAACACTTTTGTCCCTGTTTTTGAACCTTTAACTCTTTCTTCCTTAGGGCTTATCAATATTGTAACTAATTTATTATCTCCTAACCTCCTCTTCTCTCCTGTTCTGAGTGCTTTTTCTTCCATCTCCTGTTGTTTGGTTACCTGTCTCAGGTTGCGGGTGACCTTCACGTCGTGCCAGGCATTGTCGTTGAACTTGCCATTGACGGGCTCCACCAAGGCCTCAAAGGCCCCAGAGCCGAGGTTGATGACAAGCGACACGGCGCCGTTTTTCAGTGCCAGGTTGACATAGTCGGCTGACTTTCCGGTGTGCAGCATCAGGCCGTTGCGCTGCAGCGTCTTGAAGGAGAGCGTAATTTCATCGCTGCTAGACTGGATGGGGTTGGGCGACAGGTCATAGCAGAAGTACTCTGAGCCCTTGAAGGTGGCAACATACTCCTCACGAGCTGAGACAGAAAAGGAGAGGTGAAACAGGAAGAAGGAAACAGGGAGGAAGAACAAAGTCATTATACTCTTGTTGAACATTATCATAATGATTAGTACAAAATCTAAGCTTCTGTCGCTTCTTCCCACACTCCTCTTGACAGTATGCTCAAAGATGATAAAGTGGTGGGCGTTTATCAGAGCCAGCCGAGTAAAACAAAGCTCTGCTAAGTCTGCTTAAATTTGATTCCAATGTGAAGTACAAAACATATTGTTTAAAATGCTGAAAATGTTGTTACTGTCAAGCAAAACCTCACTGATGCCAGCACTTGGAGGAAACAGTTCCTTCCATACCTCTAATTGTACCATGGAGTGGTGCGTAAACAAGCTTTGATCACTTATGTGGGTTGGAGATTAAACAGTGTGCAAGAGAGACAGTCGTGTGTCAGTAGCATTCCAAACTTGTTATGAAACCTGCCATCCTCTCTTTTGAGAGAACAGCTGTGCTGGCAGTATAAAGTGATGTGGTCTTGTTTGACAACATGGCTCATTTCGTGACGTTCATGAAATACCAGAATGTGCGTGCCTGGAGTAGTGGGAGAGGCTGGAAAAGTTTTGAAAAAGATGGCAAAAACTGAGGATGAAAATGGAGAACAGCAGCCTTTAAGCATCATGGCAGACGAAGCTAGCAGGATTGGTCGATTAAAATTCAGAATAACAAGCAGACAGCCAATGGCAACTTACCTTGCACACCCCTCAGTGACCCCCAAGGACACTAGACCAAGGTTTTGCAATCCATCATCCTTAAGCTCACACTCTCTTATCTACTCTCTCACAGCCATTTAAGTGCGCAACCATATACACAAGCAGGAAGAGGAACAAATATGCACACCTACGCACACACATCTGCATGCAAAAAATGATCATACTATTGTGCCGGCAAGCAGGGGTGACATTATCTGTCTTCTTCACCCCCACCCTTCCTCCGCATCCACTCTAGCATTCTCCTCACCACCATCCTTATTTCTCTAACACCTCCCTTCAAGCTTCACACTGCCATTTCTCTCTGCACCTCTCGTTGGCCTCTTTTTCTCTGCTCTGTGGAGCCGCTAGCATAACCACCAACTTGTAGTTCATGATAATGAGGAGAACAGAAGGGAATTTAACACATACTAGGTCAGGCTGGAGCAAGACAGACACTGGGTGAGGAACTGCTGGAGAGGAAGCAGGGAGGGGAGGAGTGGCAGCGGTGGATTGCCACGTAATGAATACACTGAAGTGTAATAGGTTATTAAGGTAGTGAGAAGCAGAGAGAGGAGTTTGAAATGGAATAGGCCGCACTTGAGTGGATATAATTCAGAGAGAATAATGAGAATGCAAAAGTGAGAATATGTCACAATTCAAAGAGCAATTATGACAAATTGTCTTCCTTTGCTTTTGTTGCATGAAAAGAAAAGAGTGTGAATGCCAATATATGAGTGAGAAACAACAAGTTCTTTGCCAGCGTGCATACAAGTTCCCCGAAGTGTGATTCCTTCCCTCCGAGCATGTTAATTAAGAGAGGGTGTGTATTGGTGTGTGAGCGTGTCTCAGAAAGAAAAAAACAAAGTGTTTTCAACTATGTCCTCAAGCATGTGCTTGCATGCGTGTGCACGAGTATATACTCTTTCTTTTAGTGTGCGTGAAATGTGAAGGGGTGTGGGCTGGTGCTGGTCTCTGTAAATATTGGTGTATTGCTGTCAGAAAAGCTATTACCAACTCAGGGCCTCAGGCTAGTCTTTACTGAGCGAGAGAGAGAAGAAGGAGGGAGGAGCGCAGAAAACACACACACACACATATAGAAAACAGCAACAAACGCGCACGGACACATAGATAGATGTAGATGAGGTGGCAGAGTGAAGACGGGAACCAAGTCGTTCACAATGAGAACACACGCAGTCGTCCAGCAGCATTCTAGTTGTAATTTACAGAGGTGCCATTAGGTTTCAGTGTGGTGCTCTGCCATTTTGCTGCTAATTTACCGATATGTCATTAGACCAGACAGGAGCACATAAAGCATTGCAGCATTGATTTAAAAGCTCTGGTCTGCAACAACAACAGGCACACACATACACACACAAATCAGGCAGGAAAATGCATACTGGCTGACACAAACACGATCAAGTACAAGAACATGTGTCGTGCACGCGTGTATTCAGCGTTCGGACACGACATGCGGACACGCCTAAAACACAGACATGCGGAAACACGTTTGCTCTCAAGTGGGCAGGTTGGATTGGATCCGTTGTAGCTCAGATTAATGGAGTGAGTCAGTATTAGCTCAGAGTAAACAGTGAGACAGACACTGACATACACACCACATGTCACACTTCATCCTGCGGAGAGCACTGTCGATCAAGGCAAGTGGGTGGGAGGATGAGGAGGGTGGAGAACGCAAATGAAGGAATGGGAGAAAGGAAAGGAGAGCAGAAGAGGAAATCTAACACATTTAATTTCACATTCAATTTTCATTTCAATTACACATATGATTCATGTTTAATTCATTTTTTTTCAAGTTTAAGTGGTGGTATGTAAAGAAATATCTTTACTAATATATCTATGGGACACAAAGTGAAATCTCTAAAACAATCAAAATATCTCCTTTGTTGAGAAGCCTTTAAAGATTGAACTTCATATTTTTTAATCAATTTTCTAAATGTTTCTATTATTTCTTGTTTTATTATTGTTTTTTGTCTAAACTGGCTGTGTGTGCAGTCTGAATAATTAGTCAATTAAGGGATTATTAATTTGACAGAAAATCCATAACAACAGTAATTACAAAATCCTTTGGTTTGACTTAACTCTTAAGAAAAAAATATTGCAGACTGTTTCTGAAAAATTAGGATTTCCTTCTTAATGAGACATTATAGGAGGTTCTGGACATCTTTTCCTGCACTGAGCAATTAAAAAAATAATAATCCAATGTTTGAGTGATACTGATTAAAATTTTAGCCACAACTGGGGTTGTCATGACATGCTGGTACTGATGATAACTGAGATATTGCAAAGTGAAATATTGATAATGTGTTAATAATGCACAAAGGAAAATAATGCACAAATAATCTAGCCCAGATGTAAGGCCTTCTGGATCTTTTGTTTATCAGTTCATCTGGTTGCTTTTCATTATTCATTGGGTGTAATTGTTCTTTTGGTAAGCTTTTGTACAGTTATACAGTACAGATTCCAGACTCTCTCTCCACCTCCCTACACTTGTATTTTCAGCATAATTTATTGCCCTCCCTATTAGGCCATGATAATTACTGTGACAACCCTGCTGTTGCACATTGCAATGACTGCAATCTCTCAATCTCTTCATATTGATAACTCTCCTTTAAAAAACAGACCTTGATTCTATTGACTTCTTAATAAAGTTAGGTACTAGAGGAATGGAAAGGGAGATGTAAAAGAGAAGTGATCAGGAAAACAAGCCAGGAACTAGCATAGCACTGACTAACTACTGTGGGTGAAGGAAAAAAGATGAAGGGTGATTGGCATTAGACTTTGATGGGGTTCATTAAACTATCACTCTAATGAATAGAGCAGTCTGTGGGGAGGCAGAACGGCGAGAGAGAGAGAGAGAGAGAGCGAATAACTGATCTCATGGTTGCAGCTGCAACTGTACCGACCCCCAACGATCAAACACATTGCTTGGATTTCTCTGCCTGTGCCTATGTGGTAAGCGTGTGTCTCATATGGGCTTTCTCATAGGTCTCCTCCTTATCATTTCACACAGTAATTTATCATTTCCACAGCAACCCTGCATTACAGGGGCTACGGAAAACGTGTGTGCATATGTGCTTTAGGAAGAAGGGGAAAGAGAGACAGAGATGGGGGAGGAGGGCAAGACAGAGAGAGAACGAGTGATTGAGTGAACAGTACATTATCATGGACAGCTGTACTGAATCAAAATGGCGGATGGAGGCTGGGAGCATATCAGGGGAGCCTACATAATACCTGATAGAGGGAGCCGGATGGAAAAGATGCAAGGGAGAGAGTAAGGGAAAAGACGCAACGGGGTAGAGGGGGAATAGAAGAAGGAAGACGGAAGGACTCATTGAGATGCATAACACAACGGAAGAAGAGAGAAAAAGTGGTGGAAAGAGAGACAGGCAGAGGGAGTGGCAGAGAGCGAGGGATGGAATGCTAGAAAGAATGAAAACTAGAAAAATGCTAGTGTATCTAAATCCTAGTGTAGCAAGGCTCAATCATAGCAGCCCTGTCATTCTGCAGATAGCACACTGCAATTCCCCTCCACCTAGTTTTTAGCCCACCATGCAGTTCTGCTATCAGCTCCTCTCAGACAGTCCACACACACACACACACACACACACGCTCAGCATAAACCCAAACATCCCGCATGAAAGCATCCCTCCTTAATAACAGACAGGTGGATTAACTACGGACTCAAACAGTATACAGATAGATGTCCAGCATTGGAAATGTATGCAAATGTATGCTAACATATGCACAGTCTCTATATTAAGATAAAGTGTGAAATCCATACAGCCAAGTTCACTAAAGGTTATGACTGTCGTTTCCATCTCTATTCAGTGATATACAGCGAATGACTTTGAAACCGATTGGACTATCACATCACTGCCAAGGGGGGCAATACGGTAGAGGAGGATATTACTGTCAGGACACAAGTGACATATTGGTGGTCTGCAACGTTGGCCTCTTACTCCTTTCCCCTTTGTTGTTGTTAAATTGAAGGCTTTCATTTGCCACATGAGACATACTAAAAAAAAATCTGACACCAGCACTGATAATGGCATCACTACAAGAAAAAACTAGTGCAAAAATGAATTAATTGGTGGATGAACAGTTAACTAATTGATCATTTTTGATAGCTGATTAGTCTTTAATGTGATTTATTAGGTGTTCGTGCTCTTTTTCTGTGTTTTAATCACTGTTCATGGAATATGTTTTAGTTCATAAGATGTCACATTGAACTTTTGGAAACTGTTGTGACCATTTCTGTCACTTTATTGATCAAAACAATTATAGTGATTTACTATACTGTCGGGCTGCAACTCCCAATTATTTCCCAACCTATTTATTTGAAAATTGTTTTTTTGTATAAATTACTAACAGTTTTGTTTAAAATAGGAGAAGAAAGACCATCACAGTTTCTGATGATGTCATCAAATGTCTAAAGGTAGAGTTGCGACTAATTATTTTAATAATCAATTAATCTGATGACTATTTTCAAGCTTAATCTATTAATCATTTACTATTTCCAGAGCCCCAAGTAACGTCTTGAATTGGTTATTTACTCTATCCAATAGCTACAGCCAACAAATGTTTAAAAATTTTGCCCAAAACAAGACCGGAATGAGGTTTCAATTCCCAAAATAGTAGTTGATCGACTTTGTTTCGATCAACTAATTGATTAATTGTCCTAGTTCTAGTTTTAAAGATCAAATCCCAACAATATCCAGTTTATTGCAATGTTAAGACAGAAGATGGAGCCGTCAAATACTGATTAATGAACAAAATTTTACAGCTCTAATGGAATAAATTAAAAAGTGCTCTACATATTAGTTAATAGTTGAAAATAACCATTAATTGCAGCCATACAGTCAAAATAGTTTTGGATCTGTAAAGTGAATAGTCTAATGCGGTGTGAACAAAACCCAAATATATTCAATCTACAGTGAAAAAAAACAGTCAACGGAGACATTTCTGCTTCATTAACTGTAAAACATATTAAAGTTAAGGTTTATTTTTGGGCAGATATGGTCTTATCTTTTTCTAAGTGAATTTCCTAGAGAAAAACTGAGTTAAACTAAATAATATCTTATTAATCCCTTTGAAATCGATTTTAAGAAAAAAAAAGTACACTTCGTGCTATTATGTTCAATCTTTTCGTGTCCCTTCTATTTTATCTATGTTCATATCACTCCGTTGGTAGCTTGAATTTGGCCCTTTCTCTGGTACCCAGGGAAACCAGCTTGTTTCCATGACAATGTCTGCAGGCAGAACAGTGTATTTGTCTTAAGTTGGATAAGATCAGAGTCAGTTTCATCCGTGTTAGACAAACACGCGCGCAAACACACGTACACACATGCATGCACACAAACACATACATCAAGGCACATATGCACAGAGAAGACTACACAGGCCTGAAAAGCTCACACAGTGAAAAATATTCATTGGTGTTTACAGGCATCCAAACAGATTTCAAACAAAGAGGTTAAATATACCTACAGAGACAAATGACGATGTTCAGAATTGCATAGATGTTGATCCAAACACAAACACAGCAGTATCCCACAACTCATACCTGATGAAGCCACTTACAACAGGTTGTTAACAAATAACGAGAGCATAAAGACCTCTTTTCGTAAAGGTAATGTAATAGGTTTTTAATGAATGCTGTGGCTATTTTCAGTTGTTGCAGTCATGCCAGACAAGTATCACGAGTAAGTGAGCGTGTGAGTGCAAGTGTGGGTATGCTTGTCATGCGTTTATTCTCATTTTGGCAAACAGCAGACATTAACTTCAAAAGCCAGATGGGGTACTGGAGTGAATGGCTGATTGGGCCACAACCCTAAACACTGACCCAGACACATTGGAAATTGCTAGAACAGGTAGGAGACAATTGGAGCACTGATGAGCCTGTTTGTTTACTTTTCTTTCTAAAAAGGGGATTGTGTGTATGTGTGTGTGTGTGTGTGTGTGTGTTTGTGAGTGAGAGAGATGAGGTGTCTTCATCACTGATGAATAC
Organism: Mola mola; assembly: GCA_001698575.1. NCBI lineage: Eukaryota > Metazoa > Chordata > Actinopteri > Tetraodontiformes > Molidae > Mola > Mola mola. The sequence goes on from KV751339.1 coordinate 758,344, forward strand.
CATCCTGGCTGATGTGAGATTGTGTCATTTTGGGGAGCCCGAGAGAGATGCAGCGCCCCCGCTGGGAAGCGCTGCAGTCTTATCTCCCTTCCCGTCTCCCTCTGTGTCTCCGACCTGCTCTTTCTAAACCTCTTTTTCCCACTTTCTGAAGGCGTTCCTATCTTTACTCACCATCAGTTTTGTACACTCCTTTACCCTATCCCGCCCACTCCTCCTCCCGCCCTCCCTCACACACTTGCAGCCAGCCTCCGCTCTATCCTCTCCCTTCATCCTCTGTAAACGGGGAGTCCGTTTGATGTCTTTATTTTTAGGCGATTACAGCGAGTGTCGGCTTTGTGTGTTCTCTATTAGCGTTGCAGCGAATGCGTAAAAATGTTAATGTCAACACTTGCTAAGAGGACGATAATTGCATACAATTACCAATAAATGTATATTTTTGCTAGTGGGATTGCTACACATTTCCCATGGTGAATTCACTAACTGTGCATTTCCCTGATAATCAAGGGAAGGGGGGGGTGCTATGAGTTTCATTATAAGAACTGCATGCATGGGTGTTAAGCAGTAATGAGCTCTGTAGTACAGTATTGTAATGGCTGTTAGTCGTGGAGAGTTGAGGCAGAATTAGTGCCATTAGTGGAAAGAGTATATCTAGGAAAAAATATCATTTTGCAATAAAACTTTTTATCACCGCTTATGGCCATAGCAGCTTAGTTTTAACAGCTATTTTTTTTTCATTGCTCAAAATGTGGCCATCAGGAGCCAAATTCATGCAAGTTGATCAGGCAGGCAGCCAATCACCAGAAACAGCCTCTTAACACCAAACAGCTCTCTCTCACCTCCAGTTGGATGCGGCTTACTTTGACAGTCTTGTGAAATTGTGTAAGCATTATAACTAAAGTGGCTAATCTGTGCCTGGCAAATATGTTTCAATTTGTTTATTTATTTATTCACAGTGATTGTTATTTATTTGAAATATTTTAATCAAGTAGACAGGTTGTTAATTGACATCTATTATTGATCTGTTTCTTAAATGTGAGAATGTGACATTTTTCATTATCATACAGACAAGACCGAGTTTTTGAAAACTAAAGATATCAAGTTGGGCCGTTGAAAAGAAAAACAGGTATTTTTCTCTCTTTCACTAATGGCTAATGAAAGTAATCATTAATTGTGGTTCGCACCTTTATAAAGACATTAAAAACAAACCAGGAGACCTCACATTTGAGAATTA
>KV751339.1:761076-780878 GCA_001698575.1 Mola mola
CTCTGCTCTCTCTTTCACTCATTCCTTCAGCTCTTCTCTCACAGACACAGTTCTTTTTACTCAATTTCTTCAACACAGACACACACAGCTATGTATCTTTCTAAGACACCCCTCCCTGCACCTAGTCCGCCCCCTCAAAAGAAACTCATTTCAGCTTTGCGGGCTCCTCAAAAAGCCTCTTTACGCTGAGCTAACCTAAGCTAGGCTTCATGCACATTTTTGACAGCCTTTACATCTCAGTATGCAGAGTAAAAACACACTTGCACAAACACACACACAGCTTTTTTGTGTGTACAGTTTTTGAAAGAGACTTCAAAGGTAAAAAAAAAAAATAAATAAATAAAAGAAGCCACGGTTGTACTTTCAACCTATCACAATCCAAACATCTGTAATAGTGAGGACATTCTCTATACACAAATATGCTGAATAGATTGTGTAATAACGCTTGAAACATATGTTAATACATGTCAGTCCTTAAGTAGGTGATTTAAAATGCTTAGCATAAGCCAGATGAAGCAATTACATTTTCACTGCCACCTGGGTGATTCACGGCAGACATTTTAAGGCAGACTCCAGCACTAGTAGCTTCCTGAGTAATCGAAACACAGCCTGGTCATATGCTCATATAGAAATATACCTGACAGCCTAGAGATACCTATCTGTGACGGATGGTTGGAGAAGTAATTTGGGCTCTATTCAAGATATTTCTGTCCACCAGCTTGAGTGAACACTTGATTAAATAGCACATTTCAATGAATACATGTCAAAGTGGAAGACAGCCACAATCATGCCATCTCTCGTTCAATCATAGAGCACAATAAAAAAATCAGCCAGTCATGGACGGGCCTTAATGTGGGTCAATCAGAGTATTCATCAGCGCCATGCAGAGCAGGCCGGTCTTGTAGCACCTACCTTCAGATTTTCAAAAGCACCGTAGGCCAGAAATCCTATTCATTCACATGCAAGCACGCACGCACTCCCTCGCACAAACAGGCATCGACAGCTTACCTTACCGAACATGAAACATTCCCTTTTAATGGTAACCGCAAAACCATACATACAAGAGCCTATCCGTACATTCAACCCCCAAAACATCCAGAAAAGCGCATTAACCATACACATGAGAAAATTAGGGGGAAGGGGTACCTCTGAGCTTTCCTAAATTCACAGAGAGTGGTGTCCCAAACAGTGAGAAGGAGGGCAGGAACACAGAAGGAAAAAGAAGAAAGAGGGCAACAAGAGAGAGGTGGAAATGTAAGTTTTGTTCATCATGAACAATTATCAAAAGGCAGAGCACTGACACGGGACATCTTAAAGGTTTAGGTATGACAGCATTGCTTTCATATACGGGCACATCTGTTCAGAATCACATGTGCTCGCCAGCATGTGACGGCTGGTGGCGGCAGAGCGTGCCATGCTGGAAGCTGATGAAAAGCCGGTGTGGACTAAAACTGCCTCAGTCATCGATTCAAGTCATGATGTAAAAGCAAGCATGCACGCCAATATATACAGCATGCACTCACACACACACACACACACACACAAAACCCCCATTCATAGTCTTGCTTGACAGAAAATGAAATGAGGTGGGGGAGTTAAGGCAAATTCAAACCATCCATGAAGTCAGTCGGTCAGTTGGCCCTTATCTCCATTTCCATGATATGGAGCCCTGCCAACTCAGCCAAGCACCATCAAGCCGCAGCCCTCCACACCCTCCACCTGCCCCCCACCGCCAACATCAGCAGCCTTGATTACATTATATATCACAGCAGAAGTTGCTCTCAGGCATGTCACTCTTTTCAAAAATCACAGAAAAGTAATCTTTAAAACCATATGTGTCTTGCACTAAAATTTATGCATTTCACTTTAAATTAAACCATTTTTTTAATATATGAGACCAAATGGGACTGTGTTAAAATGAGGTATTCTCAATTACAGAGATAAAAAACTGACCTTAGTTCAGTGCCTATAGAGACAACTTCCTCCTGCGCCTGGTGATGATGAAGTTGGGGGAGGGATACAGGGAGTTGTGAGTGTGGGAGTGAGGAGATAGGGGTGATGGTATAGCAGAGGACAACAGGAAGTGAGGTAAGAGGAGGCCATACCTTGGTCGCCAATCATCAGGTGTGCCAGACCTTAAAGGAAAACAAGAGCACAGTCAGGACAGCAAAGGTTAAGGGGCTGTGGAGTGTATATCTCTGTGTGTGAATATGTGCTTTTGCGATACAGGAGTTTGTAAAGAGCATGCTGCAAGGGCTAAATTGCTCAGTGTAGAAGCCTGTGTGCGTATGAGTCTATTATTTCAACGGCTAAAGAAAGCTCATTTTGAAGACACTTACTCATCCTAGGCAGTGATCCTACGCAAAGACAGGTACGCACACAGACATTTGCACACAGCCATGAACTAGGTCGTAAAGAGTACAGTACTGTTGTCTGTGAAGTGTGTGCCTACGTCTCCGCAACCTTGAGACCAGAGCCTCTTTAGTTGATGACACATGGGATGATGAACTTACCAGATGTCAGCAACCAACCCCTACATAACCACACAGACCAACAGACATTTTACGCCACCTTGCGCTTTATTTAAACAATAGAAAACATGGGATATAAGATATAAATTATGAAAAATGATATGAAAAGGGCTATAAATGGATAAAGAGTGGGTGAAATTTAGATAATGGTATAGTTAAAGAAATGTGCATTTTAATAATTAATAAATCAAAGAATATCGAGTACATGGTTAGATGATAGATAGATAGAGAAATAGATCGATAGATAGATGTGCAACCTACCTGGGGTGTAGCTGTGCTCTGGAAAGGTGTCGCGGCCAGGCGAGGAGAGAGAGAGACAGACATTCATTAACATGCATGCTAAGCCGTTGGGTTACCATGGCTACTTACTGTACATGCACACCTGTCCAGGATTACCGTGGCAACATACATGCAAAATCAAAAGTTCACACCAACGTCATAATGGATACCATGCTGCACTCGTAGAGAAAACTGAGATTTGTTCATACGTACTCGCACATAAAAAAAAAAAAAAAAAAGCAAACTCTCTCCTCAAGTGTGCAAATACACCTGCATGAGCGCACTCACACACACACCCACTCGCACTTGGGTGGATACAGAGGGTGTGGGTTGGTGTATATTTTCCTACCTGTATGTTTGGATTCAAGAGCCGTTTACCCCAGGACTTACCTTACAGCCGCTTCCTCTCCCCAGAGCCCCCCGACAGGTAGCATGCAGCACGCATTCAATCCCACAGTCTCTCCCTCACTCCCTTCCACACACACAGACACACTTACATTGACTAATATGTAAGTAATAATAATAATAAGGTGAAATAGCAAGAGAACATGTAAGGATGGATTAGCAGTGCAAGAGGACGAGGGGCATGCATGGTTCAATACTGTGTGTGTGTGAGTGTGCTTTAGTGTGTGTATTCTGAGCTCATCTGAGTGTTTCCTTGCCTCTGCCCTTGTGCTCGAAGCATGGCAGAAACAGGTGGAACCATTAGCATGCTAACCACGATTTGCCCTCAAGGACAATTCAAGCCAAGCCGGGCCTAACTAGCCAGCTTCAGTCTGCCTTCACTGGAGGGCACAATGGTTCTGACAGCAGTTAAATTTATTTATACAAAGCCCTGCCTTGCACTGTCTTTACTATGTACATACAGTAAGTGTGTGGTTTACCACAAATAAGATTTTTTTCTCCAATACCTGCATATTGTTGCGCCCTCTCCTCACACTAGTGTGAAAGCTATAAAACACTGTCTCTCAGGTGAGAAAAAAAAGTTAATGTATGTAATAATGTTTCTAAGCTTGTCACATATCTGCAAAAATAACAGTGTGAGTAAAAGTGGATCATTAGTGAGCCTTGAAGGTGTGTAATTGTAAACGAGTGTGGAAAACAGCACTGCCAGAGCAAAATTGCTCATTTTCAGGCTTCAAGTCCTGAGGTTACATTCTTTTTTTTTCCTCAAGCAGAGCATATTCATTCGGTATTAAAGATTCATAGGATTTTTTTTTTTCATTTCAAAGGGCTATAATTTTATCTCAAAGTTTTATTGTGGAGCCTCAGTAAGGTTGCTGGGTAAAGAAAAAAAAAAATAATTCAGTATATATGAGACAAATGTTTATACCCGACTCCACGGTCTAGATTCATGTGCTTGCAAGTAATGATCACTCTCACTTCCACAGAGACAACTATAGTTCCACCATAAAGATTTAGGCCTTTTACTCCCATTGCCATCCACTTTATTTTACTCGGATATAAACCTAGAGTCTTCTTTTCTAGATCATCTCAGGTCTCTGCAGTTCTTTTGGCATACTTTGAGTTTTTTTTCAGTTATTCATTGGTGATATTTATGCATGGATGTTAGCTCAGCATGAGGTGGCTTCTTCTTCAAAATGAATAATACTACATGGGGCCATTGTATACCACATCACACCACTCAAAAAAAAAAAAAAAAGGGAATTTAAATCATCCACATCATCTGCTCATTTCTCCTCTCCGACCTCTCAGTATTTTTGAACTCTTTTCAGAGAATGAGATCTATGATTCATAGAGGTCTTACATAAACACCTAAAATGTTGTTGAGCCTGAAGTGCTGCCCTGAGCTAATGTCTGCCAATAAACCCCACTACCAGTGACTTGTCAGAAAGTAAATGCACATAGTAAACTTTTAAAACCACTCTTTAGTCATTAAGCTACTCTCAATTGTCCACTAGTAAAATTCATCACAGAAACAATTCCCTATTTTGTTTTAAAGGCATTCTTCTGTGCAGTATAAAGGCATTGTTCTTAATATGGTTAAACTGTAATTTCACAGGACAGCGAATCTACTACAATCAAATACAGCACTGTTTAGCCCATCCATCCAAACAAGCCTCCTAACTGGAACTCAATTTATGGGACTGTGATCACTGTGAGAAGCCATTACTGTCAAACAAGAAAAAAAATATGTTATCACTTGTTCTCCACAGCAACACTTAGCATCACTCACAACTGAAATCTCTGAGTTTAAACCAGACCCTAAAAGATATAAACGGCCTCTTACTGATTGTAAAAAGCAGGTATTTGGTGAGAACAGCCTGTATGCAAAATGTCCGCACCTCCCATTTAGCCTGTAGAGCTCCACTGCTATTAGCTACCTGAGCGGTGGTGTGACTAACGGTGGTGCAGCAGCGTGCATGCTGCGTGACTGTGTTTCTGTGTGTGTTGGTGCGTTTGTGTTACATGTGCTTGTATGTATGTGTGTGTCTCCTGCTGTCTCCTAACCAGCAGCAAAAGAGCAGACTGGATTAGACTGGCTTGGATTGCACGGAATTCTTTGCACAATAGCACTGAGTTTCCGTGGAGAAGTGATCGCTTCACCCGTCACTTCCTGAACAAAGGGACCCTTCACGCAAAAGCTCGGGCTGGAAATAATTTTATTATTGATATATTTGTGAATTATTTTGATTATCAAATTACTATAAAATGCTAATTATTTCCATGAAAAGGCATTAACGTTGTTTTGTTTCCTCAAGATATTCAATTTAAAATGATACATTACAGAGATCTGCAGCAAATCCTCAGATTTCAAAACCAAGACTATGCTGATCTTTGCCATTTTGCTGTACCTTAAAGGTAAGGCTCATAATATCACATCAGTACTGATTCATCTATAACTTACATACTTGATTGAATGTTTATTGAAACACTATGTTGAAACTAGAATAGAAACAGAAAATAGTGAAAGATCCTGCTTGAATTTTCGACTGCCAGTGTGACGTCCTCAAACAGCTTGGTTTTTTTCATAATAAAACAACTAAAATTCTCTCATTTGATTAGCTGAATCTAGAAACGTATTTTTACTTACAAAAGATTAATTGGTTTTCCATCAAGCGGCTAATCAATTAATTGAGTAATAGTTGCAGCTCTGTTTAAATTATTAATTATTCTACTGCCAGTTGACAAATCACTACTTCCACCTGCTTGGAAGACCGACGGTCGAAACGTTATTGCTTTAAGAATAGCTGTCATACTTAAATGCACACACTCACCACCACAGACGGGTAAATACAGTGGACTTGTGTGGCTGAAATGATGCCTGAAGTCGCTTGGAACTGATACAGACCTGTGCGCAGCACGGGGTTTAGGAATAGGTGGCTGGGCCTGACGAGTGGGGGGTAGGGAGGAAGAGCACTCTTGGCATTCAGTCTCCTTATTAGTCGTGTCTCCATGGTAACCCTTGGCCATCCCACTGTCCACTAAATGCTAGGGTGTGATAAGGTGGGGGGCTAAAGTGAGGTGTGACGCTCGGAGCATGCTGGGTAAGGTTTCGAGGTTAGGTCAGTGACAAATGGTGGCAACGCTGCAAGGCCACTCTGACAGATGCATTAAAATATCAATCGCTGGCGTGGCAGCTTAAACATATCTTTGGTGTCAGAGCGCCATTGATTAAGAATGCAGGTTTGCTCTATGAGTGAGCTGAAGCGTATCTGTGGACACACGCAACTAAGCAGGGGAAACAAAAGCATTTGCATTAGTGGCCATAACAAGGTAGCTGAGTTCATTAAGCAGCTGTTTCATTTTTGTAATGGCCACCATTAAAGTGCTCTGTATATTTGGTACTTGTATTGACCAAAGGCTTGTTTGATAGTACTAAATGAGGGTGTTCACTTCAGAGTTCAGACATTAAATAATTAGCGAAGCAGCATTAATCTTTTGCCTCTCCCTCATAAAAGTAATCTTTTTTTTTTTTAATCAGGCTGTTTACGGTCACAGTATTTATAAAGTACTAGACAGAAGAACAATCTTGGTTAACACAAACTACCCGCACTCATACATACACGCAAAAAAGATGCAAGCTGTTCAAATTGCAACACATTGTGCTCACTTTATTTTACACTGAAGCAAGGTACCTGTGGAGGCCATCTAGAATCGATGCATTAACAGAGGAAGCCATGTAACAACCGGTGATTTCCAGCCTCTTGGCCTAGTTCCTATTAAAGTCTCTCAACATGAGCCAACAACTACATCCATAATGGATCTAAAGGGTTATTGTGTTTTGCCAAACACACCAGCTGAGCCCGTTAATGCTTTACCGCTGCCAGCCACGTGAAAGCTTTCCGTGAATTTGAAGGATTTTGACTCTAAATGTCACTACTCTCAAGCTTGATGGTCTGAATGAAAGTTTGAACAGCTGCTCTCAAGCTTTTGGCTTCAGCTTCACAACACTGACTGCACTTCTTGGGAGGAAGCTTAGCTCTGAGCTCAGGAGGCACATACTAAATTGGCATTAACATTTGCAGCCATAAAAAAATCAATATCAAGGATAATCTGTATGCATGTCTTGCACTGCTTGAGAGGGCTGCTGGTCCATACACACACACACACTAATTGAAGGCAGGTGTAAAGGTGTGAATGCAAATAAATGTCTACACTGAAGGATCTGGTGCTTTGAAATTTGAAATGTGAATTGAAATTATGCATCCTTAAAAGTGACTATTAATGTAAAAGTGTAGATGTGTGTGTATAAAAGATGGGATGTATATGATGGGTCAGCATGGTTCTGGGCCTTACCTTCGCTGCAGTCATTGCCTTGATAGCCGGTGTCGGAACAGTCGCAGACGGCCTGGTCGTTGATCACGCTGCACACCCCACCGTTCTGGCACTGATGATCCGGCCCACAGCCAGCTGTTACTGTGACGCCCTCCGAGCTGTCCAGTTTCACCAGGGAGCCGTTGATGCTCACCGCCGTGATCCAGCCACGGAAAGCGGGGTGTTCTCGCACGGAAGGGGATGTGAGGCGCAAAGGTGAGGAGTGAAGTTCTGGCGACACCCCACCCATGAAGGTGTGGCTGAATATTGTCATGTCTCTTCTCTTGCTCTTCACCTCCGCCCATCCCTCCAGTCTCCCGTCCACCTCCAACGAAGTGTTCCTCCAGTCCCGCCTGACACGCACTGCGTGCCACCGTCCCCCCCCGCCACACCCGACTGTAGCTCTGCCGGCTCAGCGCAGAAGATGGAGAAGCGCAGGCGAAGGTGGCCGTGGAGAAGCAGCAGCTCCAGGAAGTCGCAGAAGCCCTCGTCGTCCAGGTAGAGCAGGAGGCCCTCCTGGCTGTGAGTCCGCAGGCTGAAGCTCAGCACGCTCTCGCAGCAGGCGTTCCACACCGGGAACCGCCCCCACTGGCTAGACACGCCTCCAAACTCCAGGACCTCCCCTTGAGCCTGGCCCCCCACGCTACACAGGCACAGACCCAGGAAAAGCAGGGGGGCTGCAGCCCAAACACACACCGCCATCACACTCATACACACACTCGCACTCACACTCACACACACGGGAGAAGATAGAGGCTAGAGCTGGGCTGTTCGCTCTAGCCTACAGCTCATAGTGACTACTGTTAGGCACTTTGCTGGGCCTCCTATTTGTCTCAGGTGCACCCTTGTTTCTTGGTAGTGCTTTTTGAAAAAGGGGGCTCCTTCACAGTACAGCTCCAGTGGGGTTGGGGGTCAAACAGTAGCTCCCGCTCTCTTTTCAGCACACTTGGGGAATCTTCTTCTGCCCTGGCCTGGTGGTTGTGTCTTCCCTGGGATGTTCAGTGACTTCTCTCCATTCAGTCTTTCATTCTTCGCGCCTGACATAGGAGATTCCTGGTGTGTGCGTTTGTGTGAGTGCTAAATACGTGACAAACGGGATGTTAACTCCATCGTTGCGCCCTAGATAGGGCCTTATCCCCCATGAAAGATACTCCCCACAGGGTGCAAGTGTGTGTGTGGGTGCGTGCTCACACATTGGTAATGGAGAGAAATGACACCGTCATAGCAGAATTGTTTCTCTCCCTCCTCCCGGTCTTAATAGGCCAAGACTTAAAAATTTGTGTGTGTGTGTGTGCGTATGAGTGTGCGTGCGTGAGGTATGTGTGTCTCTCTCACTGCAACGTCATCACTCTCTCCAGCGACCTACAGAGAGAACAGAAATGCACAATCAACCAGGGTCACATGCACACACACACACACACACACACACACACAGGCTGAGCTCTGTATTATTCTCATATTACTCTCCTTCGTGCATTTAGTAGAGTGTATATATACAGTATATACACACACACACACACACACACTCCACGTTTAAAAACGTCAAATCAAGACTGCATGAACATACTAGACACAAACAATGACGCCCAGAATTTTAGAATTTACTTTAACACACAGCATTGACTCGAGCTTAAAACAGATGGTGCAACTTCGTGCGCACGCACGCACACTCACACACACGCACACACACACAAAGAAACAGCTCCTCATTAGAGTCCCCATCATGCCGCAGGAGATTTTCAGAAGGTGACATACCTGCGACCGTTTTAATGCCAGGAAACATGTTTTTACTAACTTTTGAGGCACTATTGTGAACGAGACCCCTCGAGCAACGACCTTATGAATTCTTATAATGATAATTTGTTTTCGTAAAGGCATGGTTACGGCCACCTGCGAGGATTCCGTCAGCGAGGCTCCATCACAAAGCGCGGGAGCCGCGTCGCGCGCTGCGGCGGATGACTCAAGCCGCCCCGCTTTATCGAATTAACGCCTATCAGGCTCGTTTCTACCACAGTGGCACGATTTAAGGCACACCGGCCGTGCGTGTGGGCCAGCGCACGACAGGCAGCACAGTTTATTACCCGTGAGTAGAATCTTCGGGAGGAGGGAAGCGGCGGCATCACAGTTACTGATAAACGGGGTGAATGAATGCGGTTGAAATATCGATTGTCGATTTGCGGCCATACCTCCTCCATTTTTTTTTTTTCCTCCTACGCGCCCGCTTGGCTACTTCAACAAACCGGGTATTCATTCACGTCACCCCGGGCTTAATTACACTTTAGCTCATAATTACTTTATTTACACACTAAAAAAAAATGGCACCACAAACTGCCTCGTTCCTGTAAATGAGAAATAAACACAAGAACTGTTTTTCTTTCCTCAACGCAGGCTGGAAAAGCGACCTACCTCACGTACATGCTGGGATTCCGTGGCAATGGTGCGGCGCGCGACTCGTCAGTTCACGTTCCCCATCCGAGGAGAGACTCTCACCGCCGCGAGAGAGGCGAGAGGACCCGCGCGCCCCTCCAGGCTCCTGCCGTCTCTTCTCATTTTTCCCATACTTTCACACACAGGGTCACACGCGCTCCTGCTCTCTCTCTCTCTCTCTCTCTCTCTCTCTCTCTCTCTCTCACTCACTCTTGCTGTCTGCCTCAGTGTCTCTCCGTCTCTCTCTCCTCTCTCCGCGCTCTCCGGAGGAGGGAAAGGTGCAGTCTGATGCTCTCCGCGAGAGTCGGAGGAGTGGGCGTCACGTGGTCGAGGGAGAGAAAGTGTGTGTGTGTATGAGAGAGAGAGAGAGAGAGAGAGAGAGAGAGAGAGAGAGAAGGGGGAACAGGCGGGGCCGCGCGCTGCTGCAGCACCTTGGACAGCGCGCACTCGGCGCCCGCGCGAAAACCGAAATGCAATTAACGGAGACAGAACATAAGCAGAACAGGGGGTAGATTCCGCATGGTTAAATCGACGAGTGACCCCCCTGGAGCCAATCTAAGCAGGAAAGAGACCCTGTGAACGGCCTGATGGGGGGTGCAGGGGGAGTGTAGAGGAGACAGAGAGAGGCCATCTCAATTTACAAATCAGCTCTCAGTGCTTCCTTGCCTCACACAGACCTCACACTTTATCCAGTTTGACACGCTTCTGGATAAACACATGCGAGTTCTGGTCAGTGTATCGTGATGCTTTGGCAGGGGCCTCAGATAGAGGGAGATCCACACATTGCAATGCTGTGAGGATGCCTCTTTTCTGGTTCGAAGTGATCGTGACCGTTATCACAAAAAAGTCCAAGACCTAAAAAGCTTTCGCTGTCCAACACCTGGTGCGACCTGACAAACACCTGAAGCCAGCCAAGAGAGTGGAGCACGGCGCATTATAGCTGTAGGTTAACAAACATGACTTTGGAATGACATGTTCAAGTTTTCCCATACGTTTCACCACAAGACCCATCAGGGCTGCATTGGAATAAAGGTTTATTTAATTCTTTTGCGGCAGTAGGACAATCACACAGTGTTTTGCCTACATCACACATGCAGTTTTGCTTGAGTACATATATACCCCAGTGAGGAAGATCCTATCTGTCAAATCAATTCGAGCAACAGACATTAAAGGTACAAACTACAGAGACCAGTGCTGGGATAAAAGTGGGGAGTCTGAGACTGCAGCTGTGCACATGTTTTTGAGAGCATTATAAAGAGGAAAGAATGAGACTGGGAGGAGTAGGAGGAGGAGTTACTGTGGAAACAATCTCAAAATCAGCACCTGGTTTCCCAATGGACCAACTAGCACCACAACTCCTCAAACTCTCCTCCTCCTCACCCTCCCTGTTCTCTCTCTCTCCTCTCCCAGGGGCCGCCTGACCTTTTGAACCAAATGGCATTATCAAATAATAACGTTCTCCCATCTCTTCCTTGTGCTGTGAAAAACACAGTGGAAAATTTAGTTTGAAAAAGTCTAGAGAATCATGAACAAACACACACACAAAAAAGAAATCACATCCGGAGATGAATTACTGCTCAGACAAAATTATAGATGATGATATAAATGGATTCTCAAATAATTAATAAAAATTAGTAAATGCAATAATTTTTCCAATCTTAAGATATTATAAAATATCAATCTTGTCAAGTATCTTTTGCCCGTTGAGCCATTAACTTGTCTTTTTCTTCAAAGTGCAAAGTTTTGCCTTGTATTCATTTTTTTTTCAGCTCGAAAACTGAATACAAATCATCCTGTTTCAAGGATTTCTGAGAGCTGCAGGCTAGTATGGCGACAGAGAACGGAATTAAGCTTCTACTGATAAAAAAGAAAAAAAAATCATGTTGGAAGCAAAATAATCTTGTGAGAAAATAACAATAGAATATTCACGAGTCAATAATTCCAAGTGCATTGATAGTTCTGCTCTGTGAAAGAAATTAAAACTCGTTGACAGATGTCCTTTGTGGCCACTGTCAGATCCTTGCTTTTAATTAATCATCTGCAATAATTCTGAGCAGAGAACCTCAGGTACCGTTCTTTAAAAGAAAAAAAAAAAGGATTTCCAGAATCAAACTTCTTTGTAGCCAATTAAAATTGGTCAGACATAATGGGTGCCCCATTCATAAGGCTGCGAGGCAGGTTATCTGTTTCTACAAGAGCTATCAAAGCTAAGATGCATCATCAGCCTGTTAGAGGCACGGGTAAATGCATTATACCATGAGCATTTTAACTCTATCAGCCAACATTAACCGTGACAGATATGGGCTGGCTCTAATTGCATTAGTCTTTATTGAATGATGAGGCGGAGGAGCTCCATTCTGTGCATTCCTCCGACCACATTTGCTCTTCCTCTGCCTCTTCTCACTTCCCCTCTCCCCTCCTCTCTCTGACAGGCTGACAGCAGGCACTGACCCCTGACTCTTTGCCTACTCAGCAGAGGGAAGGTCACTGTTTTTATATGCGTGTGTGCCTGGGTGTGTATACATATATTTGTTGTGTATGTGTGCGCAGGGCTGCTCATGCACAGGCAATGTGTGTCTGAACTGCCAGCAGAGAGAATATACAGCCCAAAATAAAAACTCATCTGTCAGCATCCACTGTGTGTGTGTGTGTGTGTGTGTGTGTGTGTGTTTTGTGCTCGCGTTTATGTTGGTTTGTGCTACAGCGAGACAGCGAAGTTTGCCATGAATGGTGACTAACGGCGCAGAGGGAGGGTGAGGAAGGGAGGAGCTGAGTGTTTCATGTGGAAAAATATCAGGTTTTTAACACTGAGGCAAATTCCGGCATTAAATGTAGCAGCCTTACCGTGTCATTTAAAACACCGTACTTACACGGCAGTGCGAGTATATGAGGGTATCATTTCACGGCGCTCATGCTGTCATTCATGCAGAGAGGGTGGTCTTTGTTTAAGTTAATGTTTAGAGTTAATGTTATATGTGTGTGTGGGACTGTGCATGCACATAAGTGAGTTAGTGTGTGTATGTGTGAGTGTGTTTGACAGGCAACCACCCTTTTCTAAATGAGATTAAATGGGAGGTTTGTCTCTAATCGTGTTGTAATGAGTTTCTGTGTAGCTCATACATTTACTAATTCCACTTGCCAATAGCGCAAACAGCCACGAGTGCATGTGTGTGTGAGGCTGGAGAGGTCACCTCCCTGCAATCTTACTCTCATTTATAACAATAGCTCTGACCTGTCCTCATCAAAGGATTGCAATCTCTAAACACAAATAACATTAGCCCGTGTGCACAAACCTGGATGGCACGCATGCTCGACAGCAAACACGCAGTCCATATGTGTATGGATCTGTGTGTCATTAGAACTCTCAACAGGCATTAGCATTGATCATCTGACCAGCAGATGGAGAGTGACCGACAAGAACCAAACAAAGCACGCCTGACTCTGCGTGCGCGCGCGTGTGTGTGTGTGTGTGTGTGTGTGTGTGTGCGCAGAGCTGAGGAGGGGAGGTGTGTTTGAGGGTAGGCTTACTTACAAGTATGACCAAAAAGAAAGAAAAAACCAACAACTTCTGGATCCATAGTTCATTAGCCCTCACATGACTGATTTATCGTGCCATGTAGTAGCGCAAACCTCAGTGTGTGTCTACGTGCATCAGAATGACCATAAATCTTGACCTACGTGCTCCCACTGGTTGTCAGGGCTCTCAGCCCGCAGCAGTCCGAGCCCTACAGTACGGGGTCACGGGTCAGAGCAGTTTTATGTGCAGTGGAACTGACTTTACGAGTGGATAATGAACAGAGAAACCAGTAACAAGGAACACATCGACCTGTGCTACCTTTCACCTTCAACCTTTTACCATGTGGCCTCTGAAATGTCATGACAGCTGCACAGGGCACACAGAGAACACTCCGGCACTCGGTCGCCTGAAGCTACGGGAACCACAAAGAGCGAAAGGAGGCAGCCAAATAAAGTGGATGCTCCTGCATACCTGACCACATACTGCTCAGCACACACTCAAGCGGAAAAATGGCTCCCTTTATTGGAAGACATTTTCACACAAGCAAGAAAAGCAAATGTGTAAATTAATTATATTACCGATGGCTGAATTCCATTTAGCTACTTTGCAGTAGTTTCAGGCCCCTATTATAATGCATACAAGCTGCCTTTACAGAAGATGCACTGCTGCATGGTGTATACATACAATAGACCTTTTCATAGAAGCCATATTGACATGAAATAATAGGCAAACACAAGTGTAACGAGTGAGAAAGCACTTAGAGAGGCTCAAATCCCACTGCTCGGAGCTCATTTAAATATGGTGGAAAACACAAACACTTGAAAATAATATGAAATGAGAACTTGTGAATTAGCTTTAGTGTTACAAAAATGTAACACTAATTATGTATTTATTGTTCTTCAGTAAAATCAACACTTACCCAATGATTACACTTGTAGGTTGTCTAAAGAAGCATAAAACACTATAGATGCAACATGTCAGCAAAATGGCAAAAATAACAATGAACAATAGTATAAAAGTAGATTTTATATGAATTGACAATTTTATTGCTGCCGTGTTTCAGACATTTCAATAAATGTGAAAGAATGTTTTACATTCTTCTGAACAAAATGTCAAGAAAAAAAGCACACGTTTTGTCTGCCTGCCCTAGTATTGCTTGAAAGTGGCTGACACAGAAACTGTAACACAGGCAAGAGTTTCAAAATAAAGGCATATCTTAAAGGCAGCAATATAGATTGAGTATTTAATTTTTAAGGGATTTGATTAGATTGTTGGTCAGCCAACAGATATATTGATCAGGATTCATCTAGATCTAAATCGTTCAAATCCATCATATACAGTATATACATAAAGGGGAAAAAAAACACTAATACCGCAGTCTTTTTTGCAGATTTTAAAGTAAAATGATAAAATATGCGATGTGGAACTCGGCATATGTGTCGTCATCTGTCTATGCTTTCTTGACAGCTCAGTCTAAGACATATTTGAAGTTCCAGGTGGGTCAGAAAGGCCAAAATGCTAGCATATCCACTCGGACGACCTGGCATTTCTGCCTTGCTACATTCGACATACAGGAATGCTAAATCATGGCATTGAATGCAGAGCTAGCCTGCTGGAAAGCTTAAATGCACTCCTCGCTAATGCTATTAACCTTAACTGTGGCAGTGTTATAACATTAAACTACTCTTCATCAGATTTTGGAATCATTTGTTTTGCTCCTAAGAACATTAAGGGCATATTCAAGGCCTAGCTTGTTCATCACAAAGGCAATGCGCCTGCCATTTTCTCTCACCACACTTGACAGAAAAATCATTGACTGCTTTGTTTGCAATGGCTTTGAAACAGGAAAGGGCTTCCCCAAAGTTGTTGCCTCATTCATAGTTGGATGCATTCTATTATCTAAATCATCATTTTATAACATTTCCCTTAATGAAAAACAGCTCCAGACCAGAGTCATATAAAAGAGAGTTTGCATTGATTTTACTCACGTTCCCCATTTTACCCCATTGTGCATGTGCAGGAGCATGAAGGTCCAAGTATTTGCACTCAGACCAATTTGGAGAGGGGTAACATGAATCAGGAAGCGTGAGCAGCGAGAGGAGTGTTACTATGACGACGGTGGAGAATGTTCCAGGTGACAACGAGATCGTTGAGACACTAATTGTCCATTTTCAATCCTCCATAAAGTTTAACAGCCACTCTGCCTCCACATGTTATTCTAACTCAGCCACAGAGAATACCTCTGGGATATGCAGCTATTCCTCTTTTTCTCCATCCCTCCCTCCCACTTTTCCCACGTGTATAATGACAACCCAGCCTCCCTTCACACCCCTTCATCTCCCTCCTCCTCCCTCCTGCCATCACTGGTGGAGCGTGTGTGTGTCTGTGTAAATATCATAGGTGATCTCGAGCATATGTGTGCATCTCTCTGGAGGCCAACCAACCCCTGATCATCAGGCCCTCTTTCCATCCATCACTCTTTTTCGCTCTCATCCTTGCCCTCCTTCCCTCTACTCTTTTACAACTGTCGCCCCTCTTCTCATTTCCTCCTGTCCAAATTCATCTCCCTTCCTCTCCGCCACCGCCCCTCCTCGTGCTGTTTATCTCAACAGACGCTCCCTCCCAATGCACTGCGTTTAACCACTTTGTTCCCCTTTAAGATAACGATAATTAAATCAGCAGCTAAATGAGAGAGAGTGTGTGCTGCTGGCGTCACCATGCAGCGCTTTGATGTTCCCTTTCAGCACGATAGCATCAACATCAGCTCATCAGTCCCAAACTACTGTTGCACACACTCATGCACAATCATACTTATTATGCACAATTTGTGCATTAACACCCCACGTTCGACCTACTACCTCATTCCTATTTGCCCTGCTCTTACAGTACGCAAAAAGACACATTCGACATGCTCGGCTCTACTGTCTTGGGTCGGATTTCCTGTCATCAAACCGCAGCATTCTTTACTGTTGATCTCACCCACTTCTCTTTCCTTTTTTTCTTCCCTCTCCAGACCCCTCCATCGCTCTCTTTTCTAATCTTGTGCCTCTCTTCCTCTCTCTCCCTTGCCTCCTTTCTCCTGATCAGCAGGTTGCTAGGCAACTGTGCTCCATTGATCCAGAGGAGCACGATGACAAGCTCCCATAACTGTCATGCAAACACACATGCACATGTGCGCGCAGATACACACACACAAACACACACATATTTATAGGAGATGTCTAGTAGCACCTTTTAGAAAGAAGGCGTCCCCGCTTATCTGCTAAGGACAAGGAACGGGAGGAGATAGGGAGGAGGGACAGAGTGATTCAGATGACAGAGGAAGGGGAGGAGGAGGAGGAGAGAACAGCGCTTTATGTTGCTTACTTACTCATACTAGTTTGCAGCCCACCCTGCTCACCCCCGCTCTCCTATGTCCATTCTCGTTACGTTTTTTCCTTTAGCTTTCCTGTGGTAGCCCTGGAAAACAATTACCTTCCCTGGTGGCCTGGCTAAATTTCCAATCTGACCCATCACAATCTGACCCCAGTCATGGCAACCTCATCATCGCAAGCTGCAGACTGGTTCCATTCCATTTGCGCGTCCACACACACATCACAACACAATGAAACAAAAGAGGACAAGGTGGGTGAGGGAAAGGGAGCTCTGTAATGATATTAGGTCCAAGGCTACGGAAGAATTTATAGTTATACTGTACATAATGTAAATGCCATATAGAACGTGCCTGTATCTGGGTGATGCACTTCTTTGTTTTCTTGTCAAGAAGAAGGTTAAGATGAAGCAAGCAGCCGGGTGACTGTTAGCTTAGTTTAGCAAAAAGTTTTGACAACAGGTGAAAAGATAGTCTAGCTGCATCCAAACAAACAAACAAAAACATCCTGTGAATTGAATATTAGAATACAAAAATCAGTCTTAGGCATAAAGCTCAAAAGCAAAAATAACAAAAAAAACATGTTCTTGTAAATCCAACACAATGCTTAAAGGAGAGCTTTTGTATTTTTCAACTTAAGCTTTTTGACTCTAAAATTTCACAAAATTATTTTTCTGGGGGAAAAAATAATTTTAGTATTGGAGTTTGGTTGCTAAGACCATTTAGCTTGTCAAGGTTGTACAATGCAACAGCATTGGGCAAGTCAAACTTTAGCAATAAATTGTTCTTTTCACTGCTACCTACGCTACTAACAACAAAACTTGTGTAGATTTATTTCAGCAGATTACCACAGCATGGAACAAATAGTTTGGAATAAACCACCATGATAATAATTCGTGGTGTTTCATTAATTTTGATTGAGTTGACCGATTGTTCACTCTTTTTTTAGTTTCTGTTGCTTTCAGCCACAGACATCATTGGACAAAATGTATCTACTCTAGACTTGCCTAACGCTGCTGCATTGTATAGCCTTATCGAGCTTATCAGGCCAGTAACCAAAATTCCATGCTGGAGTAGGTTTTTTGTGAAACTTTACAGCCTAAGAGACAGAGGGCTTAGGTTGATAGCTACGGGAGCTCTCCTTTAATAAAGTAATTTCATCACCCTCTAGAACAGAGGTATTATAATAAGACACGGTAGCTGCTTTGATTTGTGACTCTCTTGTCTCACTGAACTTATCTTAAACTTTCCCACCAGGTTTGATGTTGCAGAGAGGACTGTTGACACAAGACTGAGGAAAATCAAGTCAAGTCATAATTCAGGCTGTTTTTTTTTTTCTTTTACACGTGTGGACACGGGTACATGGGAGAAAGAAACAAAGGATGCAACGGGGGCTTTTATACAGATCTAGTGTGAACATATATTTGTTAATTTCCAATCTGGCTGGACACAGGTCGACTTACATGTCAGCTTACTTACTGAAATATATCTGTTGGACAGGATGTAAGTGTGTGTGTGTGTGTATTAGTGTGTGTATTCATTTGTTTGGATGCTTGGAAACCCTCCAACATTTGTTCCCAAACAGATTATCGGATAGAACACTGTTGCAAAACATCGCCTTAAAAGGAAATCAACCAACAGATGTTAAACTGTTTTCAGCCCCATGGAACCCCATGTCAGATAGACACTGAATAAGTGAAAGATTGCTATAAATGAATGGATATCCCAAAATGATTATGGTACAAGACCGAAACCACCATCATGAACACAACAAAGGCAACATAAGAAATAATTTAGCTCAGAAATTTCAAATAAACATGATCTGTTACAATTGCACAAGAAAAATTGCTCCACCATCATAAGAATAATGGTGCATATTGACCTCTGATGCTGTCATAGTAATGTGTTATAAAACATTGGTGTTATGAGAGCCAGCTAGTCTCATTTGTTACATCATTCTGAAAGTACTGAAATTATTGTTTAAAAGTGGTTGTTTTGGAACTTATGTACCTTAACTGATCGAACAGTTGACATATAACGTGTTGGTGATCTTTTTTAGTTTACATTAGGAACAGCCAGGCTTGATTTATTTCTCTGCGTCTAATCTTTATAAGCTATGCTAAGCAGCTGCTGCCTCCAGCTTCAAACAGGCATCTTTTGTTCCAAGTCTTGGCAAAACACAAATGACAGAAATTTTTTAATTATTTCTTTAAGTTACATTGTTATTGTGAGGCAGCATGTTAAGACTGTCAGGAATTTGGTCAGCAGCTATATATGTGTAGGCTAATGACATTATCATTTATAATTGTAATGAAGCTCATTGCTGAAACCACTGAAATGATTTGGTTAAATAGGTGAGGGTAAATGGATCCATCATTTTCAATTATTTCTCATTTTGAAATACCATAAAACAATAGCCTTTGTTTGTAAAGAAGGCATGGAACGGACTGTACAATATACAGTTTTTATTCATTCATTCATGTAGAAAATAATAAGACTTAATGTACCTTTATTAAATGGGTGATTTAATGGATGATTTCATTTAATTTTTTGCATCAGCTGTATACAGATGATCTATTTATCTACCTACCAATGTATTACCATGACCGTGACCCATTTTTTTTCATTTTCTTGCAGGGTTTTATGACTTTCAGGTCACTGTGTTAAGGATGCGCTATGTGTTACAGTGTTATGAACAGGACACTTGGTAGAGCTCCGCTCTTCGTGCTAAATTGCATTTTGCAACAGAGAGATTGTAAAAGGAAGCACCTCACATAGTGGAGACACAGAGAGACAAATCATCATTGAGATACAGACCTTGTGGTGCATTAATAAAATACAAAAAAAAAAAAAAAAAAAAAGGAAAAAAAGAAACCCCCAAAAAAAAAAATTTTTAAAA
>KV751339.1:780928-795875 GCA_001698575.1 Mola mola
AAGAGGAAACAAGGAAGCCCTAAAGAACAAAAATTGTTAACACAGATTTGATGGTGGGGTTACAAGTTTTTACGGTTCATCCTGACAGGGTCATGGACAAAAATCTGTGCCAATACTTGTTGACTTACTGGGTCCTTTTTAACAGGATATGTGAAAGCTTTGACCTGTTGACAGTGAGGGGATGAATTCTCATCACTTATAAAAGTCAGGAATGTTAAACATGCCAATATTCATCACTGGAAATCATTTTCAGGAAATGATTTTTTATTACATCAACAATGACTGAGCAATGGTTTTGTTTTGAAGTCCTGCTCCAGCCACGGATTCAATCCTTAAAAAATGATCTCTGTTTTGTAAACATTACCAAGCTTGTGTAAGGTCGCCTGCAAGTTGATGCGGTCATGATGCCTTAAACACAGGGTTTGGTACCAGCTGCAGACCACAGAGACAGGTTGGTAGCTGACGGGTATTTATTGTGGGGGTGAGGCAAGCTCACATTTCAAGTGACAGGCAGGGATCCAAACTGGGGAATTAGTCCAATGAAGAAACAATCCAAATGGAACAGGCAAAATCCAAATAGTCTAAAGTCCCTAAATGAGTAAAATTGAAAACAATGGGAAAACCAAGAGAAAAGAGGAAAAAGACTGAACCGAAGGCAAAACATTTAACAACCTGACAAAGGACAAAGGGAGCACATGGACTTAAATACAAAAGGAGGGTGGAGATAATTGGACACATTAGAGCTCAGGTCACAGGCATGAGGTAATCACACAGAGGAAATATAAATTAAGCAAGACACAACGAGGAACAGAACCTTCGCAATAAAACAGGAAACACTTGAAATGAACATTTGGAAACTTAGCACTTAGAAATTTAAAAGTCAAACACAGACACGGGTAGCTCATGAGTGAACGCTAGAAAACCAAAAATCAATACAAAGACTAAAAAAGACCCTTCAAAGGAAAACATGGAATAAGCTAGAAACTCCGAACCATGATACAAGAAATACATTTGAACACAAATTTCCAGCAATCATACATTTATAAAACTGTAACAAAAGCCATAACCCTGGTGTCATGCATCAGAATGGTACAATGCTACATTAGGCCCACCCCCCGACCAGTTGTCAGAATTGCTTCCTGAGGTTTTCTGTGCAGAAGACCCAGACGGTCAGAAATCAATTTTTGGTGCGTGTCACTTGTGGAGTGTCTGCTTAGTTTGGTCATGATGTGTATCATAGTACATAAAAAAACACACCTCATGTTAACAAGGTCAAAAATATGATTTTCTTCAGAGGTGCTCTTTAACAAACATGCAAACATTGATCACTGGAAGGAAAATTTCAGGAAATAATCAAATAACGATGACAGAGACTGAGCAATGTTTTGGTTTTAGACGAGGAAGAAAAGAAAATTAAGAGAAAAAAAGGAGGAAAGACTTTAGTGGAGGAAAACAAAAGGACAATACTATCCTTTATTATAACTTACACAATAAATGTTGTTATTTGGAAATTGGAATCAATTGACTGATCTGATTTTGAGCTCTGCTGTAGCTGTAGATCAGAATGAAAACAGCAGATGAAAATATTTGCAACAAGAGCGAGAAAATATTGTTTTCAGCGTCTACCAGCAGTGAGTCTGTCAAGTGTCCAGAGTGAAATGTTCTGTCTACAGCCAGAGTGACAGACTCCCTTTCATCATATCAAGTCAGGCCTCTTCACCTGCCAAGCCCAACATATTTATTGACAGCGCAATTTTTCTTTGTCAGCTTCACACTGCGCTCAGCCTCCGAATTCAATACATCGTGGAGATCAGAAAAGGAATGAAATGGAGAGAAACACTTTCATGAATTCTTAGTCCCTCCTACCTCTTCATCTCAGCTCTCCTCCCCCACTTAAGTTGAGTCTCTGACTTCAGTAGAGACTCCAGCAGCTTTACGCTGGCTCTCCCTCAGCAATTATCTGGTTGGTTCCACTCTGACGCAACTAAGACTCCACACACCGTCTTTTTCGTCATCAGCTGCTGCTTCCTCAGTAAAAGCAAGACTCCCTCTCTGACATCAACTCCTACTCATCTCCAGAATAAATATCAGCTCCAGCTTCGCTCTGATTTCTCTCGTTCGACTCTGTCTCCTCTCCATCCAGACTGGTGCCAACACTGGCTCTGCTCTGATATGGTTATGAGTCGACTTTGGCCCTGACTTCATGTTGACTCCAAGATGGCTGTCCACCAGCTCTGGCTTTGACTCATCTCTTCTTGTAAACCTTAAACGCAAGTCTGTTCTCTGCCAAATTCCAAATACCAGCAAGAAACTTCTGCAGCCTGTTACATCTCCATTTTTAGCCTCATTTAGAAATGTGCAAAGCGCCACTGCTGCTGACAGCAGGTCAAAACTGTTCACAGTAAAATATTTACCACATCTACCACGTAAAATGGCAGCGCGTTTTGTACATATATGGTTTACAAATGTATCGTTAAGATGATGTCTTAATCAAACATTTGGTTGCATTCAAACTCCCAAGGGAATTTTTTGTGAGTTGCTGATGCTTTTATTCAGTCCTGTATTTATTTATGATCTAATAGATTTCCACCGACCACTCAGATGAGTGTGTTCAGGGCTTAATAACTACTGTTAGCAAGCTAACATGCTAAACTAGGAGTGTAACATGGTGTAAACATTGGATGTGCTTAACGTCAGCACTTTGTCAATGAGATCATGTTATTGTGTTCAATAAGCACAGGGTCAGCGAGCAGCTAGATGGCTGTTCTTTCAGAAATGCAGTCAGTTTCAGGGTCGCTTTATGTTCACCAAGGCCTCTCAACAAATAGCACTTGAATGTGGAATAAATGGACTGCCATCGATCCAAAATTGTCTTTTGTATGGCAAGAGTGTAGATTACAAAAGGCAAGGCAAGGCAAGGCAGGTGTATTTGTTCACCATATTTCAACAACAAGGCAATCCAAAGTGCTTAAAAGCATTTAAAACTAGAGAAAGCTTTAAAATTAAAAATGATAAAATATCATAAAATGACATAAAGCATTTAAAGATTCATTCTGCGCCAGGGTTCCTAGGATATGTTGTTTTAGTGAAGTTAGACTAGTTAAGGATGCAAAAAACCTGCTATAATCTGTGATGAATCTCTGAGAGAAGTTTGTAAAGAAGGGGAGTTGGGCAATCTAACAAAGCCTGAATTTTAGTTTGATCTGTCCTATTATGACCCCAACAACACTGAGAGTAGAGATGTGGAACATTTCTCAGCTCTGACAAAAAAAATGTTTTTTTAGAAGCTTTTGTGATATTAGTCTGATGTGTTGAAAAGGTTCCTCCTTCCCCTTGTTGAAATCAAAGCAACACTGAGAGATACAAAACCTAAAAATCTTTTAAATCAACAAAAAGACTAAATTTTGCAGGGGGGTTTGCTGACCAGCATCTTTTTTATTTGTTTGTATCATAACTCCTGTTTCTTCCCTTTACAAGTTTACATCCCATATATCCTGTGGGATATCTGCTGCTTCCAAATATAGATCATTTTAAACAGGAAAACCAAAGGAACTCCATTCTGATCAGCTGTCTAAAACACTTCACGGTTCTCACTCAAACATGCTGATAATGTTATAGACTGTGGTTAAGCTTGAAGAAGCTTTACAGTATTAGTTTCCATTGCAGTGACTGGACTTAAGCCTTATTTATGCCAATTTGTGGTGGGAAATATCTTAAATCCCTTCAGCAATGTCACTTCCAAGCGAGGGGTAAACATCCCTGCAGGAGGAATAAAACTTGATGGCTGTACATTTAATAACATCTTTATTATAAAAGTAGCCTGTGGTTTGTAATTTGAAACAATCTAATTTATATGAGTGTTTTAAAAAAGGTGAATAACTTGGGTATTGTTCTTTTGTTAGTGGTCCACAAACACAATTATAGAATTTCCCATATTCTTTCATTTTCTTGCCAGGATTTCAATCGAAAGACTTTGACAAGTGACGGTTTTGTCTTTAAAGGTTTTTTTTTTGTTAGCATCAGCAACTTTATTATCAAATTTTGAATAGATAATAATTTGAGTGTTAACAGAAGCTTCTCAAATGGCTTTTGTGGATGTTGGTACAAGACAGAAACTGCATTTGTCATATGCAAGACTTCCATGTATGTCATCATTTCAATTATTGCAGTGTTTGAAGACAAGAGGAATATTAGGCATGCCGATGACAACATACTTCTCATTCAATTATTCTAAGATTATTCCAAGTCAATGCTTGTGCCGGCCTAACATTTTTTATTTTTTTTTTATAACAAATGAGGTTTTGCAGTCTCAGTGTAAAAGCTAAGCCAAAATAGATAATATTGACTTGCTAATAATGACTTTCTTATCTTACGGTCCTTCACATCATCATTATTAGCTGTTATACTCAGAATACAATCACCTAATCAGGATGTACAACGGTGTGGCGGCATTCAGCAAGTCTGTTTGTGAGCCTGTGAGAAAAGTCTCCGGAGTCATATGAGCAGGTCAGTATTAAACAGTCTGGGACCATTGAGCTTGCAAATGCTCACTCACATCTCCTCTCTACATATAGCAGACTCTTTCTTTTTTTAGCTTAGCTTCTCACTATGAGAGCTAAGATGGAGTCATAGGTTCAAGAGCTGTTTTTGTGCGCAGCCACTGCTGCTATAGGGAGTCAATAAGGAGGAGACCTTCGGATGACTTTTGCTTACCTTCCCACCTGAATGAAAACAACTAAATATTGGAGGACATGAACTTGCAGGGGGATGGCGGAAAAGCAAGATTCTATTGAGAAATCTCTTTTTCATAACTTTTTTTTAATCTCTTTTTTGTAACTCGACCAGAGAGTGAAGAGCAGTTTAAGGAGATAAAAACCATTGAGACCCATGCTGGAACAATGTAACAGCGGCAGGATGTTACCTCAATATGAGCAATAACTTGGAGTAGAATGTGTAATGGAATTGGCAAATAAATAAACCTTAAAGAAATTCTATGTACTGATAGGTCATTTCAGTAATGCACAATATAACTGGGTTGAAGAGAATAAAGCCGTGTCCAAGAGCACTAAGGAAAGGAGAATTATGGTATTTTTCAACTTAAGCCCTATCATTATTGCTATTAGACTGAAACGTAAATGTCTTTTTGCCTCATTCAGAATAAAGATTTTATATAAAATGAATTTTTGCAGTTATTCCTACCTTTCTCTACTTCCAAGCCATGAATGGGGTGCGCCGTCATCGCCTGGAAGTAGAGAAAGTAGTATCTTTACACTTAATGGGTCAAAAACTGTTGGGTGTTTCACTACAGGTGTCTACTCAATGTTATTTCAATAAAATTTTGAGTGGTAATGGCAAAGAAAGTGATTCATTGCCGATATTGCATCATGCCCTGAGCGGTTCCATAGCCTCATCAAGCTGAAGAGTCCTGCCTTCACACAGCAGTTTAAAAAAAAACATATTTTGGGAAATGTTCACCCGCATAGGTCAGGCAGTAGGGCTTTGGTTAAAAAAATGCCAGACTTCATGATTTAAAGGCAAAGAGAAAGTCGCTTAGACTTTTTGGTCTGAACAAGAAAACCCACCCCAGACAAAGCCCCTGTGTCAGAATTCAGTCATAACTTCTAAAGCAGAATCAGATATCCTATTTTTTTTTTTTCCCCATGCCTAATAAATGCTTTGATGCTGTATTTCCAAAATCCACACTCCCAGTTTGTAACACATGGCGTACCAATCAAACAACAAAAATAGGGTGCTGATCAGCTCTGTCTCCAACCTCAGTGAACAAACAAAGCAGGAAGAGCACAATAAGGTTTAGCAATTCTGCAGCTGAAGAAGTGGCACAAAGTGGAGTGTAACAGAGAAAAGAACCTGTAACAGAGGATGTGCTGATTAGACAGGAAGACGGTCAATGAGAATGAAAATTAAGTCAATGTAACAAAAACGGGGAATGGGAGTAAAAGCTAATTGGGGAAAGCACAAAGGCGAAGCTGAACTGTTTTGGAAAAATTACTATTTTTGAATGGTCGTGTTGGTACAGTGACTCTTTTGACAGCATTAGGAGTACAGAGTTGATTACAACAGATTTAACTGTGATTTTTGAAGTAACTTAATTGTTTATTGGAGTCTAGAGTTGTGCTGGTGTTAAAACCAAAATATTGTTTTTATTGACAGAGGCACAACGGGAGAAGACATTTTCCCTGCAGCTGCTATTATTCCTGTAACGTTATCTTCATATTCATAGCAACATTTTTGTTTTCCATCTTTCAAATGAGAGACTACACAGTTGCCAAATTGACCTTGTTAAAGGATACAAGGCAGAGCGAATAAGACATATTGCTCCTCATAAAAATGTTCTTTTCTTAACAAGCTGTACCAGGAGTTGTTTATTGTTTCCTGATTGTTAAATGTTATATGTCATCATTATAAAATATATATACCAGAAACAACAGCAAATATTTTCTTAAGAAATATGTTCCTGTTAAACACTACAGCAAAAACAATGAACCTACAATAAGACAGTCTTTTTCGGTGTTGGTGCCCAAAAGAATGGGACTAACTTATGACTAAATTGTCGGGTCCACCCTCATCAGCCACTTTTTTAAATACACATGTTCGACAACTGAGTAATGCAAATACTAATGAGTTGATCAATTGCCAGCAGCTCAGTGCATTTAGGCAAGTAGACATGGTCCAGACGATCTTCTGAAGTTCAAACTGAGCATCATAATGGGGAAGAAAGGGGATCTAAGATACTTAAAACATGGCATGGTTGTTGGTGCCAGACTGGCTGGGCTGATTTCAGAAACTGCTGATCTACTGTGATTGTCACACACAACAATCCGTCAAAAAGGTCTCAATAAGAGAAAACATCCGGTGAACGGCAGTTCTCTGGCCTTGTTGATGACAGATGTCAGGGGAGAATGGTCAGACTTGATTGAGCAGATAGAAATGCAACAATAACTCTAAAAACCACTCCTTACAACCAAGGTATGCAGAACATATAGGTGGAGTTCAGGACAGCAACACATACCTCAGGGTCCCACAGGAAATAGAAATCATGAAGAGACCGCAAAGAAGTCAGAGACAGCCAAATACCTGCACTAAGTAAGGCAGGTCCCAAATAGTCAGCTGAATGGTTAGAACAAGAGCTGATCCTTCAAGACCTATATCCTGCCTGTAGATACACCACTGCTATAACCACCTGGCCAAATGAGGAGGGCGAGGCCAAGACAAGGAAGTTCCTCACCATGCATGAAGGGCTTTGACACAAGTCCATCACCTCGAGACTATGAGACTATACACTGTGTGGAGAAAAGTGGAAAGCGGGAGGCTGAGGGCTAGTGAGTGACAGAGACACTATCCAAGCCGAAACAGCACGGATCCAGGAATACATCAGGAAGATGGCCCCAAATGACCTGCCAAGTGAATACCTAAGGTAGAAGAAACACAATGATAAAAAAGAGGCAGAGGAAGAAGGACCATCCTTGATGGACAAGCACCTACACATATGTATGTACCACTGACAGATAGCAGAGGTGGCTGATGACATACCAGTGGCTTGAGAAGCTTGGTCTGAGGAACAGAACAGAGGCACTCATCATGGCACCAGACAGGACTCCAGGTGCAGACTGCAAAAGAAGCACCTGAGACAGTACAGCACATAATAGCAGGGTACAAGATGCAGGCAGTTATGACATACTTGGAGTGCCAAAAACTATTGGCTCGCATAGTATACAGCAACGTCTGCAAGTATGGGCTGGATATTCCAAGAACAAAATGGACGACATCTCTAAATGTGATGAGAATAACCGAGCTAAGATCCCGTGGGACTTCCAGATCCAGTGTGATACAATTGTGATGGCTAATCACCCAGATATGGTGGTGGTCAATAAACAGGAGTAGAAGGTAGTCGTAATAGATGTCACAATCCCAAGTGATAGCAACATGAGAGGCTCAAAAATACTAAGGGCTGAAAGAAAAGCTTGAAATGATTTGGAGAATGAAAGCAACAGTGGTGCAAGTGGTGATCAGAGCACTCAGTTCTGTGATCTCCAAACTGGGAGAGTGGCTCAAGCAGATTGTAGGAACAACATCTGAGATCTCTGTCCAGAGAGTGCAGTCCTAGGAACAGGTACGATACGGTGCACGACCCCTCAGAGCGATGCATTCTTTAAATTACTAAAATAACTGTAGTTTCAGACCATAAACAGTATAAAGGGTGATAAGAAATAAAAATATTTTAAGTTTACAGCCATACCATCATTTTCATGGATACTTGACTGTACTTTACATATTCACAATTACGGACATTCCCACCTTAGAGCTGACTGTTAGGTTCTGCTGTCAGAGACCAGCTGTCAGAGACCAGCTGTAGTGCACCAGGCTTGGTTTTGATAGCAGATGTTTCCTCTGCAGCATTTTCCAGATGTGGATTTCAGCCACGGGTCTGCCTCTCCAAACTCAAGGCCTTGTCTGTATTGTAAAAAGGCTTGCTGACTATCTTCTCTCAGAGGCAAATGAATGACTGCAGCTGCTGCTCATGGAGCTGACATTACAGGCCAGGATGTTGGTGTCCACTTTATTTGGTTCCGAATCAGTGCTCAGACAGAGTACATGAAGAGCATATTTTTTGGAGGACCACACAATGATATGTTGAGGGAACTAGAAGCTCAGCACCCCCTGGTGTCAGGATGAAAGCCCCATTTCTGTGTATTATTTGTTCCAGTTCAAAGTTTAACAGATGCAGAAGTAGACGGCCATCAAAAACTAATGGATTTGTGAACAGCTATAAATTAAAGCCTACAAAAATAACTATGAACTTGGTATTTATCCATGTCCATTGAGATTATAATATCAGAACACTTTTTTCGCAAACTTTTTTCCTCACCAGAAGAACATAAGAGCATACCAACAGCTTTATTGTTCATTAAAGTACTATTTTGTATCTTTGTTTTTAATGTGTTATCATTCTTTCGTATATCAATTGCAGGACAAGCAGTTCAGGGTGATAAAAATTGCAACATTTTTTTTTTTTTTTTAAATTAACAGAAACTTATGGACATAAACATGAGATGAACTAAAATAGTATAAAGTCGGGTCTGGGGAACACCTGGGGTCCTTATGAGCTTCCAGGTAGCCCATAGAAAAAGGACGATTTTTTTTTTTGTTTTGTTTTTTTATTCTTTATTTTTTTAATATCTTTCTATCCATACAGTGAGTAACAGTGATATTACGTATGATTCTTTAGCAATAGGGTAATGGGTTTCATATTCATCTTACAGTAAATAACTAAAAGTACAATTTATAACAGTAGTCTAATTTGTGCCACTTACTTGGGTTCCTTGGCATGAAAACGTAAGGCGACGACTGGGTTAAAGTATAGTTAACAACAATTTTTATGCCTCTCTCTATAGTTGGTTAGAACGCCAGGAGTGTATCTACATATTTAATTTTAACTAAAATAAACGACATAAATATATATTTCCAAAGTGCTTATCGAAGACAGTCTTTGTGTGACCGGGTAAAAAGAGCCTGAAGCGCGTGCCATGAAGGAAACGATGGCGGCTTGCCTTCAAAATAAAAGCAGAGATGTTCGAGCGCACGTGTATAGTGAAACGGTATACGCTACCACACGGACATGCTATGAAAAAAATAACATCTTACCATGATTCACTTACAGAACACATCTAAATAATAAATATGGGCACCATGTTTGGAAATTGTGATTTATTGTGAACGGTGATAAGCGGATGCGAGCGTAAGTATTGCCCACGATGACTACGATGACCACGCGCCCTACATGTACACCTTAATCAGTATGTTATGACAGTAGTTGTAAGCTAGTCGCCAGACGAACCCTGCCAGTCGCTGTCCTGCCGGTACCGTTGTCTCCACGTCTCCACCGTCATGTGGGTTTTCGGTTACGGGTCTCTCATATGGAAAGTGGATTTTCCTTACGAGGAAAGAAAAATAGGCTACATTAAAGGCTTCAGCCGTCGGTTTTGGCAGGGCAGTACCGACCACCGGGGAGTACCGGGTAAGGTGAGTATATATTAGCTTTACGTACGGAACTGTTGACACTGTTGAACAGCCTGCAGCGGACGCAATGTTGCCGTACTGGGGTGAAAACCATGACAGTGAGGGTATTAAAAGAGCTGCTACTTTAATATCTTACCAGTATGTCTCATGGTATCAACAGTGAATGTTTTTATTGCCGGTTCAAAGTGCTTATGTCATCTACAGCCCGGCCGGGTCGTGACACTGGTGGAGGACCCTGAGGTAAGACTGTGCTTTATGCTGCCTGACATTGGTTTGTAGTACAGCTACACCTTATTACGGCTTTTTTTTACATTGTGTACTGCTTTAATTATTAGTTATTTCCTAAAAAAAAACACGTTTGCATTTCTTTTTTGGGCTCGATGTGACGGTATGATGCCCCACCAACACTATTACACTAGTTTACTATAGTTTAATACATGCAATATGAAATGCAGAAAACACTTGCTGGGAATATGTGCCATTTTGGCTCAATAAATGACCTACAAATTAAACTGATTGTACTACATACAATCTGCTCAACTCATCGAAAAAACAACTAAATATTGAAGCAGG
This sequence comes from Mola mola, assembly GCA_001698575.1. Classification (NCBI taxonomy): domain Eukaryota; kingdom Metazoa; phylum Chordata; class Actinopteri; order Tetraodontiformes; family Molidae; genus Mola; species Mola mola. The sequence continues at coordinate 791,540 of KV751339.1, forward strand.
ATGGTCAGTTTGTTTTTAATTAACATTGTCCCGCATGGTTTAATTACTCAGTAGTTTCTTAGTTTCATCGTATTCATCATATTTAAGAAAGCGAACATTTAATGTTGTTCAGCAGAAAAGCCAACAAATAACATTTTATTTGCAGAGCAACAGTAGATTATAAGCGCCAGAGGATCTGACATTAGTTAACCCTCCTTGGCTTATTATTTAGAAATGTTTTGGAGGCATTTAAGAGGCCAATAAAATAACAATGCAAATAATGTAACAATTTTGAAAATGAGATTCAAATCAACAAAACTGCTTTCTGTTGAGTGGCGTTCCTTAACAATCTGTTTTTACAAACTCTGGAAAGCTTAAACAGTGTCAGTGTGGAAGAAATCCCACTTCAATTGTCATATGGGCAATCATATTTTATTTATCAATATACATGCATGTCATGAGACAAAGACAGATGTTAAACAAGCTGTACAAACTTAACAACATGCTGAGGAAAGAGATGATACATACTTTGTATGTATTAATCTTAAAGTAGAACTCTGGTATTTTTCAACCTAAGTCATATTGGCCTTTTAGGGTGTAAAATTTAAGAGACACGACCCAACCAGTTAGAGAAAAGGCATCATTTTATGAAGTGTGATGCTTTACGAAAGACTAAAAAAATTGTGTAGAATTTTTTCTAAGTAATGACTCATTATTTAGCAGATTACCACAGCACAGAATAAATGCTTTGGAGTAGGTCTATGCAAATTAATTTGTCTTTTACAAACATCAAAAAAACTATTGAAAACAGTGTCCCTTTGGCAATTCATTGCTTGTGTCTGGAGTGCATCGTCAGTGAGAGGAAGTGGAGAAAGGTAGAAAAAAAAAACAGTCTAAAACACTGCTTTTATACATCATTGTTATAGTAATTGAGTCAAAAACACACAGGTGTTTCACTGTAGGTATCTGCTCCATGTGACCAGATGCTAGCAATAACATTTTGAGCACAGTTAGTAATGTTAAAAAGCAGTTTACTTCTGACTTTTTCACTTCCTCCTATGCTGTATCAGTGTCTAGCCTTTTTCTCCAACTCTGTATTGGAGTGATTTTCAAAAATTCAAATTTTAAGATCCATAAGGACGGGGAAATAGGGCTTAGGTTGAAAAATACCAGAGTTCTCCTTAAAAAGAGAACAACTTACCAATACTAGCATTTCTAAACTGTTAGAAAATTGGTAAAAATACAAAACAAAATAAAATGCTGATCATAGTTTCCCTAAATTGAAGTTAATGTCCTCAGATCTGAGTACACAGCCAATTAGAGCTGCAACCAACGATTACTGAAATCGTCAATTAATCTGCAGATTATCTTCATGATTAATCATTTACTCTATAAATTGTCAAATAGTGAAAAATGCTCATCACATTATTTTATGGCCCGAAGTGACATCTTAAGATTTCTTCTTTACTCCAACCAGCAGTTAAAAACCCAAAGACTCTTCATTTACTGTCAAAAATGTCAAAAAAAAAAAAACACAGCAAAACCTGACGTATATGAAGCTGAAACCAACAAATGTTTATTATTTTCTGCTCAAAACAAGACTCAAAAGATTATTTGATTATCAGAATAGTTGTCAATTAATTTCCTTTATACAACTAATTGATTCATTGAATAATCAATGCAGCGGTTTCTCCTCAGGGGTGCGTTTGGGGCGTCGCTTACAAGCTGCCAACCGGCCGGGAACAGGAAGTGAAGCGCTACCTCGACTACCGAGAAAAAGGTGGTTATCAGGTCATCACGGTGACCTTTCACCCCCGTCCACCACTCACTTCGTCGCCCAAGCAGACACTGCTTTACATTGGCTCTCAGGACAATCCAGACTACCTCGGCCCCGCCCCTCTGGAGGAGATAGCCAACCAGATCATCAGCTCCACCGGTCCAAGCGGGCAAAACTCTGAGTACCTGTTTCAGCTGGCTGATGCCGTGAGGACAATTCTGCCCGAGGACACAGATACACATCTGTTTTCCCTAGAAACGCTGGTGAAAGAAAGGCTAAACAATGGGCAAAAACTCTCAGATACACAGACGGAGCTGTAATGTGATTATGAATTATACTTGATCAATGATGTATGTGAGGAAGTATTAGTCAGATAATCTCAGGTTTAAAGGTAAACATGCGTCCATTGGGTCCACAAAACGTGTCGACGTCAATCGTTAGTGTCTGACTGCAAAGGAATAAGAAAAAAAACACATTATAAAACACCTAATGCAAATCGAAAGCTGATTCAGTGTAAGAAATTCAAAAAAATGAATGCAACTGGCATCCGGATTATAAGTGATCAGAAAGTATGCTTCAGATTAACTTGTAAACACGCTCTTTACAACATCCCGCTCGCTGCACAAAGAAAGACTCAGTTTGCCTGTTTTTATTTTAAAACATGCTTTGCACTGATCTCAGAAGTGAAGTGACTGCAGGGCCCTCGCAAAATTTCCAGAAGGCAAACATGAGAAAAAGTAGCAACCAGCGTCAGTTTTGTCATTATTAAAGCCTCTGAAAAGTTTTGGATATTAATTATCTCTGTTTAACAAATAATATTCACAAATGAATAAGCCACAGTTAAGAGTTTAAGCACTGAAAAAAATGTATGATTTTAAACTTCAGTTGTGTGCTCATGTTGGTGTTTGCTGCTCAGCAACAATCCTGATTGAATCAATTTCTTTCAGGGCCTTCCGGGTGGCTTTGATTATATTAGTATTGATCAGCCAAAACATTAAAACCACTGATAAGTAGCAGTGTCCCGCTGGGAAACGTTCATGTGTATGTTACTTTGACCGAGTAAAACCCCCTCATGGCAACGCCACTTCCCACCCCCAAGCCGGATAATAGTCATCATTCAGGAATGGCTCAAGGAACATGACAAGTCCAAGGCTTTGACCTGGCCTCCAATCTCTCCAAATCCCAATCCAATTGAGAATTCATGCGATGCGGTGGAACCATGGGTGGAAAAAAGCCCCGCCCCCTACCCTACCCTAATGCCAGGTACCTCAGCAAATCCTCAGAGGTCCCGTGTCCATGTCTTGACTGCTCGGAGCTGACAGGGCCCAATCCAACAATTAGGTAGGCAGTTTTAATGTTGTGGCTGATTAGTGCACATATTCAAGTCGTTTGTTTTATTTATACGGTGCCGATTTACAACAAAGCATGTGCCGCATGTCCAAACTGTTTTATTATCCATTAATTTAGTTATTTATTGAGAGAGACTCCACATTCCTACATGAAGTACATTGGAACAGCGGGGAGGAAGAACCTCGGAGCAGACCCTGGCTCTAGATGATGGCCATCTGCCCTCACTGTATGATATCTGATACCTCTGATATATGTAGGTATCTCAACAAGTATTGAATAGTTTTCCATGAACTTTGGTATGGACATTCATGTTTCCAAAAGGATTTATCACGCCGATCCAGAAGATCCTATCGAGTTTCATCTCTAGCTCATCTCTTTCCTGCCTTACTCCGGATTGTCTTACCATTGCATGTGCTGCACTAGAACAGCTTTTAAAAAAGATTACAATTTCATTTCAATAATTATCTCCACACCCCGACCTCTTTCTTCAACTGAGCTAATTTAGATAATTCAATCTATTCTAAAAAGGGGAACAAAGTCCGCCAGGGAACAAATCCATTTTATTTTAAATCTCTAAATAAACTTTAATATTAAGCTCAGGGGCATCATCAGTCATGCTCAAACCTTTTTTTGGAAGCCATTTATTGTAAGACATTATTAACGCTGTCCGAGCTTTCGTGAATGCCCCTTAACCCTCTTCCTGACATGAGAAGATTTTGGAGCAGGTGTCACCGTGCTCACACTGTCTCACAGACCACCATGTTTATTATACCGTGCTGTACTGAACATATCAACAACTCTGCACCAGAAAAAGGAACAATAAAAACTGATGACTTAATCTGTGATCATGTTTTTCTTCAACGTACACACACACGTGGGTTTACTGGCTGTAGTTTGGTCCGTTAAACGTAACATTTTAGACACAAAAACTAAGAAAACCTATCAGTGCAGGAGGAAACATCTCATCTACTTTTGAGCTCTGCCTCAGTGCTGAGGGTAATCTCCTGTGGAGAGCTGGTTGGTGATATGGATATACGCAGACAAGCAGTAAATATTTCACATGATCAGTCGAGCAAACACACTCAAAGAAAAGGCTTCTCTTTAGAAATGCAGGATTTTATTGACAGGAAACAACAATATATTCAGCGTCGACTTATTGTATAATACAACAAAGTAGGTTTTATAATATTTTTAACAATAATTAAAAATAATATAGAAAATAAATGCTTT
>KV751339.1:795997-815822 GCA_001698575.1 Mola mola
ATTATATATTCATTTAGCAATTAAAAAACAAATTACAGCTCATGAGTTGTTGTCTCAAAAGTAAAGTGGCCACCTTTGGGGCAGATGAAATGCTTGACGAGATAAACACCAAGAAAGTTACATATTCGAAACCGTTTAGCCCAGGGCTGCTTTTTCTGAAGGCCAACATTGGCACATAAAGTTCCAGAGGCAGGACTCTGAGCAGTTGCAACAACGGCAGACATTATTTGTAATGGGCTGCACTAGAGGACATGAGATCCCAACAGTTTTAAAGGGTGTAAATTTTTTTTTTTTTTTTTAATGACCCCAGTCGCCCCGTCTGCAGAGGAGCCGCCGAGGCAGCTGGTCGTCTAAGCGTAGTAACAGGGTGACACCAGCAGGTCTGTGAGCACGAGCAGCTGGTCGTCGGTGAAGCACTGCCGGTGCTCCTGCCAGTTATCGTGGTGAGTGCGCCGGAATTCCGACAGGGTTTTCTTCACCGTCATCTTCAGAGAAAAAGAAAAAACATACTGATCAATGGATCATTAATCCTGACACAAAAAACAAACATCCGAGCCAAATTTGGAAAGGCTAACAAGACACCAACTATTGAAAGAGGCCAGAGGAGGAAATGTTTGGTGTTTTAACTAGTCAACTCCCCCCCCAAAACCGATGTGCACACAAAAACAGCACAGCAGGAGACATGTCAGGGTGTCACCATTAATGTATATGATCTGCCCATTGATTGGCATCTCATTTGGTGTAGACTGAAAACATTTTAATGGCGATATTATTGAAAATATTACTATTTTTTAATTAAAGACCACCTGGTGGCCAAAATTGATGTCAGAAAATGCTGAAAATCTAATCAGCTCCAGAGCTCTTGGATATTTACTAGTGTGAAAAAAGGATATCCAGCATCCAGCCACTGTTTGGCAGTGGTGCTAATGATTTCACAATGCATTATATATACAGTATTTACTGTATATATAGCTTTAATTGTTTTAGCTTTTTTGATTACTTGTCGTGGTTCTGTGGCTGCCAATTTTTATGAATTTGGTTTAACTACGTTTCATGACTTTAAATGGTTTTAATCAACTGCTGTCAAACTTTTCTATTTTAATTTTGTAGTATTTCTAGCTAATTTTTGTATGAAAGTTTTAATACAATGAATGTGTTATGAGTATTATTAGGTCATCCTGATTTTCAGGTCTATAATAACTTTCAAAGACATCATGACACTGGAGAGTCTAAAGCTAGCCTTCCTTACCAGACTTTTAAAACAAAGTTAAAAATTTAAACTTACTATAACTATAAATCACTTCTGAGAGATCAAAAGATCATAGTATACGTAGTAATTGTTGCACCACAGCACATTGTATTTTAGTTCCACGATAAGAGAGATTCAGGGCCATGCTTTTATTTAGTAACACATACACATACTCATTTGTTTCAATTTATTCCTACTTAAAACTTCAACCTCCTCATAGACTGCAACAGTAGCGCTCCTACTCCTAAACTTTAATGTTCCATTACTGCGTGAAACGCACAAACATGTTTGGGTTGCATAATGGATTCATTTCTATTACACTCCTGAAATGAAGAGGACGCTGATAGTTGTCTCTGTTGGTTCATTTGTTTTGAGGAGAAAAGGAAGTTAGGGAGCTGAGGGCTGCCTTTTTGAAAACAGCTACTCCTCCAATGTTAGGAGCTGCTCATTTGAATGGTAAAAGAAAAGAAAAGACACTTGCTGATCTGGATCGGCTATTTATTGATGCTAAAATTCCACAATTTAAATATGCAACTTAGAAATTATTTAAGGTGGAACAAGTCCAGAGTGAAAAGTTAGCGAGGTTCAAAAAGGACAAAATAAATAAATGAATAAAATAAACTAATTAAGAATATAATCAAGAACGTATTCATGACTTAAAAATCGAGCACATTCATTTTACATTCACCCTTTAAAGAAAATAATTTGATTATATTTTAAGGAGGGAAGGAGGTGCTTCTAACCAGACAGCCAGAACTGATTCTGACTACAGATTATTCTGCCTGAAGAAACCAAGAAATTCAATCCTTTATTATCTCTGTACAAAAGAAAAACTAATTCTTTTTTTTGTTTTTAATTGACTGAATAACTCATCCACTTGTGGATTTTAACCGCCTTCTCTCCCTCATCTCTTTCACTACGTGACAGGAAAAGCACTAAATTATCACCATCGTTCGCTCCCTTCAATGTGTTTTTCAAACCCTGCACTACGGATTACATTGTGCATCTTCTTCATGCCTGAAATACCGCCAAAGACACAATTTTCTCCTCAATTGGACAATGAAATTGAAATTCTTTAAGCTCGCAACGTGTTGAGCCACATGTTTGTAATGTGTGAGCATGTGCGTGTTGGTGTTTTTGTGTACCTCTATAGGCTGGGGGTCATTCAGATGGTTACTCAGGTCCATCAGTATCTGAGGCATCCAGTCCGGGACATCGTAGGGACTGGACAAGATGCACGCACTGAGGCCGAGCACTCCAGCATGGCGTCGCACCAAGTCTGCACACACATACGCATACACACACTGTAGAATTTCAAGGTTCACAATTCCCCTGGTGATAGAAGAGAGGGTAATCGGGGCAAGTATTGCAGTTTCACTGTGTGATTGTGACATGAAGGCAAATATGTGTGTGTGTGTGTGTGTGTGTGCCTGCCTTTACCTGAGGAGGCCAGCTCTCCTCTGGCCCTGGGGAGCCGAGTCTGACTCAGCGTCTGGAGCTGTGCCTGCAGACTGGAGTCCAGAGGGAAGAACTGGCACTGCAGTAAACCACTGAGGGTGGTGCCTGCCATGTCCCTCACCTACAGGAAGGAAGCAAGAGGGAGGGAAGAGAGGGAGTGCAAGAAGCAACAGCAAGGAGTTAGAATATTAAGAAAAAGACTTGCGAAGATCACAACCTACTAATAAAGGGATGCAGCGGACAGCACCAGGCAGTTTTAGGGCGAGAAAAGCATGCACAATTTATTAAAAGAGCTGAGTGCAAGGAGATCGGGGAATAGGGAGGCACACAGGACAGAGACGAGCAGAGGAGAAGGAGGAGGAGGAGGAGGAGGGATGGATGCTGAGTTGCACAGAGGTGTAATTCACTTGCAGAACATCAGCAGCCGTTCCTGCATCACTTTGCATAAATTATGAATAGGCACTGAGTGACGGCTGAGGCATTCAAATAGACAATGATAAAAAGGCAAAACCTTCACCAACGGCTCTTTTTTTTTTACTAACTACTAAGAAAAGGCCAGCACTTATTGATTCTCAGCTGCACATTGACAACAATGGAAATAGACGAGGTTTTTAAAGCAGCAAGTGAGACACATATTGTACAAAACAGGGCCTAGCTCAATATTAACAGAGACTGTGCACCAGTAGTAAAGCTGATTTTATTGCACTCAGTGGACATGAATAATGAATTAATAACAGTCAATGCGGACAAAGCAAAAAAGCCTAGCCAAATTCAGCTAACTTAAATAACAACCAGCTAAAGCAAAGTGTAAGGCAGCCATTGTGCTCAATCAAGATCTGTGTAATCACAGCACAAGAGGAAATAAATTAAGAGCCTGGCAGTAAGGCAGGGGGTTATTTTTAAGCAATAGCTGTGATTAGAAAAGAGGGATTAAGATTTAGTGTGGAGAGACATGGGGACAATAAGTGGCCATTTATAATCTTGTGACAGCAATACCTCACAGAGGGGCGATGGCTGTATTAAGCCAGTGCTGTGCTGCCTCTTCCTGCATACATTACCTCCAGCTGTTCGTCGAGCAACAGCTGGATCACCAGCTTCCGGATGCGGAGCACCTCGGCGGGCACACTCAGCAGGGTAAACAAATTGTAGAAAACCATGATCTGGAGGTACGTCAGTACAGAGAAGCGCGCGTGCCATGACCTGCTGCCTGCCATCTGCGCAGAGAAAGAAGGAGGGACGGGGTGGGTTGGGGTTGGTATAGAGTGGAGTTTACTCCTTCCAAACTTGCCTCCAAATAGGCTCAGGAGCTAATTTTTATATAGTGCCGTTCCGTTCCGTTTGATCTGAGAGGTCGCAAATTCTGGGCTGCAAGTCGGACACGTTATCAGAAATGCCTCCGGACTTGAAATCCAAGATGAATATAACTATACATCATAGCGTATATTAGAAAGTCTTGTTTTTGTGTAACTGAACCGAACCAACAGGATTGAGCTTCTTCTATCTAAGAAAAGGCTGTTATGTTGCTTTCGTGTGCAAACTATCACATAGTGCTGTTATCACCTGGTATTAGCTAACAAAGTTAACGGTGCATTCCATTTACCTTGGGAATGATGTCGCATCCAAGTCTTCCAGTTAGAAGCTTCTAACAAAATGGCAACAATTCAGATAAGCAGCTACACTGTGGAATTTCCAAATCCCGAAACCAAATGGAACAACAGTAGCTACTTTCCCAACTTGTTACCAACAATGCAGTGAACTTGAATATGATGTCACTGTAAGCTCCGAGATCCGACTTCCGAAGAAAATGGAACGCACCATATGTTTGTTATTATTTTTTAAACAGTTTTATCATTTAATCTTTTTAAAATTCTTAAAATTTATTCAAGTATCCAAATACATTTTTGGAATTTGTGAAACAAAAGTGCTGGAAAATTCATTTAGCGAGTTAATGGTTTTAATTGGATACCTGCCGCCTCCATAGATTTACACAGTAGGTGATGTGTAGCTGTTCCAAAAGGGTGTATTACGTACAAGTATAATTACAACTACATTTACATTATAAACAACTCCATTGTGCCCTTGTGGTGGGCGGCAGTATAGGTCATAAATTCTGCCACTCTGCCACTCACTGAGTCGATTATTAACTTCTTTGTGTGTCTCATTTCAAGCAGCCATCTGACTTTTTAGTGAAGTGTTATGAGGACAAATTTTTGTTGAGCAATTGCTGCCTGGTGCAACCTTGTGCACCAACAGTGTTCACTTCTGTCATTTGACCAATTTTGGTGCTACAGGTCCTAAAATATAATCAGGTCAAGATCTTGGCCATGTTAAGCCCCCTGTCAAATTAGATGATGATGGGTGCAGTAGTTTTTGAGTTACACTTTTTACAAACACACGTGGACACATAGATGGGATGAAAACGATTCCCGTCCGTTTGGCTACACCAATGCACAAGGTCATAACTTTCAAATATGACAAGCAGACACAGTGGTTAGATATTCTGAAAGCTCATGGGTGGCACACAAAACATACAGCAAACCCCCAGCAGAAATATTGCGAGCAACACAAAATAAGCAAATTGAAATAGCACAGATTGTTTCCAGTCCAACAACACCTTGGGTTGCTTTAGACTTGGAACGCTGACAACTGGCAGGTGAGGTGTGAACGTGTGTGTGAGTGTGTGTGTGCATATTACCTCTTCCAGCGCTGCCAGAACCATAGGGATGTGCTCAGGATACAGCAGTCCCTGGGACATGAGAGAGAGACACGTGCGCGCATCCTGCTTCATCTCATCATAGTTTTCATCAATCTCCACCGGGGCAATCTGCAGGGAGAGAGGGGAGCGGAGAGAGAGATGGAGAGAGATAGGAAGACACAGAGACGCGCAGCATTTTGAGTAAATGAAGAGAGAAATTGAGTTTAATGGGCAAGTAAGATTGAGTGGGTAATAATGCTACACTGGGACCTGTGTGTGTGTGTGTGTGTGTGTGTGTGTGTGTGCGTGTGTTGTTACCTTGAAGAGCAGAGGCAGGAGCTGCAGTTGCTGCTGAACGGGAGTGGTGAAAGTTCGCCCGGCGCTCACCATCAACCATTTCAACACTGCAAGGGGCACAAACACACACGGACACGGAGGAGATTCTGGGTCACGGACAGGTAATAAAAACAACAGGCTCTGCGCTGTGACCTTACTGCGTTCCCTCACTGATAAAACACAATCTATCACAATATAGTGTCTAATGATTCGGATAATCTCAACAGATATTTATCTGAATAATAGACATCAGACTTGTAAAGACACTGAAAGGGCAACCAAGAAAGGAGATCTATATTCGGGTGCTAACACCAAGTAAGAAAGCGGTTCTATTTTTAACATACGGCCCACCTTGAATGAAAAAATTGATTAATTAATTAATTAGAAACATTTAACACTACATTAGCTTTTAAGCCACTTTGTGCCACGGCAACAGAGGGAATACTGTCAGCTTTGGTCGGAATTCATTAGTAGTGGCAGACGTATAAGCTGTGACGGACATCAGCACGCTGTGGCAGAAGTGGCCTAATGCGTTGATCTGGTATCCCAAGATGTCTGGTTATTATTAAGATTATACATTTAACAACCTGCATCAAAGGAGGTTATGTTTTGGGCCATTTGTATTTGTTTATTTGTATGGATTTCAAGGAAGAACCCATTAGGTTCGGGTGCGGATGGATAAAGGGGCGGATCTGGGAAGTGGTATCTGCTGTGGGTGTCATTCCACTTTGACATGTTTGATTAGTCTGACCAACTGATCACATTTAGATGATGGATAATCATGTCTCTAAATTATTATAATTTAGGGATGTATCGATAGATGGGTTCAATATCGAAGTTATCGGCAAATAAGGGGGAACTCATCAATACCAGTGACCCATAATAATCAGTTGTCTCTCATTGATTTTGCACTGGCTACATCTGCTGTCCTACACCTGGCTGCAGCTTTAAAATCTTATCTGTGATTTATTTGTTTCCTTGACACCAAAGGGAATCGGTGTCCGTTATCGGCCAAATTATTATTTTCAATATGGGTCAGAAGCAGAATTTCCATATCTGTGCATCTTTCATGATAATGCAACCATTTGGTAGAAACCAGTGCTTCTGTGGCCCACAGGGCGATGCTCTGATATTAGAAGAAGTGAGACATCCTGAGGGAAATGAAATGTCTATCTCAAAAATAGAAATCTTTCTGTTTTTAAATAAGATTATTTATTATCCATCCGGAGCAAATGTACTGCTTGACCTCAAGTGGAAAAATAAAGGTACTTTTTAATTTTCACCACGAAGGGAACGATTTTTCCCAACTGCTGGGAAAACAAACCTGGGGTGGAAAAATACTCTTTTTATTTATTAGCAGGTAACTAAAAGCATCAAACTGTGCTTACAATATCTTGTGATACAGAGGGTTTTGCTTCTACGAGCCCAGGCTTAAAAATATATTGGATTTCTGCTGCCGCTGCTTATTGGGGAAACATATTGCTGCTGAATTTTAGAAATGCAATTTTCACCACAATAGCATGCAGAAATCTCAAGGGGCAAAACCCCAGGCGACTAAAACCTGCACTATACACCCAACTATATACTGCGATAGGAAAAATGAAAAACACCCCTTTCGTGAACCAAAGTGAATTCATTTAACTGCTATTGGAATCGAGCCTGTAACTATGAAAACTAAACCTGTAATAAAATCTAGCACAAATACTGCATTATGTAGCCTGAAAGTGTTATTATTAGAGTCACACGCCCTAATATTGAGTTGGCTTGATCGCAGACTCCTCAAGTCCTCTTTCATCTCCACTTTAATATGGATTTCAAAAGGTGAAATCAATAAGCGGGTCGCAGCTTTTAGCCTGTTTCATCCGGCATCATTTTATGTGTGTCTGCACCGTCTCTCATCCACTGCACAGTTTTTACACGCTCGCATCCGCATTCTGACCCGTCTTGAGCAGCTTGACAGCCTGGGTGCGCTCGTCCGTCTCCTGGGTGTTCTCCTCCTGGACGTGGTTGTGGATCTCCGGCTCCGACGTCAGGGGCTTCAGCCGCTCCAGAACCCGGGTGACGAACTCTGCCACGTGGGGGGAGGAGGTGGGCTGCGTGTTGGGCAGGGCCACGTCTATCATGAAGATGTAGGTCAGCACACTGGAGAGGGAGAGAGAGGAATGGAGGACAGAGCGGAAGCAGAGAGGAAAAGGAACAAAAAACAGGCGAGTCACAGATACGGAAGAAGCAGCTGAGACAGATATGGAGATAAAGAGGCTTAAATTTTTAACAGTCCAAACAGTGCACGCAAGCTAATGAGATTAACCCCGTTTAGCTACGGTCATGTAACCCAGAAGAGATAATGCCAAGTTCATTGGGTACCTTCCAATGCGCTCCCTGACATTCTTATACACCTGGGTGAGTTTGGGCTCCAGGTACGCCAGCAGCCTGTGCAGCAGCTCAGAGATGCGCCACTGCTGCTGGGCCAGACCTCCCTGAAGCACATACAGCAAACTAACAGAGACAGAGACAGATGGGGATTGGGGCGCAAGGGGGTTGTTGTGTTATTGAGGCACGTCGGCTGAGCGAACGTCGGCTCGAGTTACTACTGCAGCCTGAAATCAGAAACCGCTAAAACACTGTCCAAGTCATAACCACATACTCTGTGGGGATCCATGCACACACACACACATTGGCATACCTGGCATCCTTGAATGAGCCGCCCTCTCCGCTGAGCGGGCTGTCCATCAACATCTCAAACAGCCAGTGGAGCTTTCTGGGGTCTCGGCCCTCCTATTGGACAGCAGTAAGTACATTTGTATTATACAATCATAATTTTGATTCACAAACACTAAAAAGCACACTTAAACTTACAAAAACCTTGTTCTGAAAGATCACTATTGGTATATTCAAGAATCTGAGTTTACCCAGTATACAGAGCACTATGACCGCTGAGTTATGGACTAAACCACAACTGCACATGTTCAGAGCGATCCAATCTGAATATGGTTGTGAGAATTAAGTTCTGTATAGTTTGACTAAAAAACAAAAATATCTATGTGCCCAGCTGAGATCTGGCACTTCATCGCTTATTTTTGGAGCTGGACGACTTGTCTGCTTGGAAGAAGAAATGCAGATTTGTCCAATGTGCTGTCTGGCTTTCGCTCCATTCCATGAAGTGTTATGTACAACTTTGTTTGGTAGTATAAAAATGGATACCAATTCTGTAGCTATGGATGATGCTAAAAGATTACTTTGGTTATTCCCAAATGAAACTTTTAGACCAGCTAGTCACCAGGAGTAATCACGGTAGAAGAGGAAAACTGTTACTTATAATTTCTTAATTTTCGCTGCTATATATATTGCCGGAAGCTGCTGTATAATTTTTGGGGGGAAATGTGATGGTGTCGTGTAATCCCATGTGGGATGAGCCAGAAAAGCAAACTAACTCACTAACTGTTCTTGGTTTCATATGAAATAATAACTATAATCTTGACATGTATCCATAACACTTTCATAGTAGTTTTCTCAATTTGAAATGTTTTTTGGCTGTATTTATTTTAACCCCTTAGCGCCAATCGTCGCGAATCCGCATCATACTGCTTGCATTCATACTGCAGCCGAGATAGCATCAGCTTTAAAGCAAAAAAACACAAAATGAATTTCTTTATATAATTGTAAATAAATTCAGGCGTCAATGGGTTAATTGAACCCAACTATGGACAAGAGTTGAAAATTAGCAACATATGCAGGGCGTCAGTGTCGAACTCTGTATTGTAGCTTCGTTAAACTGCATTGTCATTATCAAATAAAAGTTTACATGAATAATATACAGTTTAAAAAAAATCCTCTGTTAGCACTGAAGAGCCAACAGGGAATCAGTTAAATAAAAGATGTATTTATTGCTCACTGACTAGACTATGTGTCTAGGCGCCGAACAGCTCTGTGATGCATGGTGGTGCTAATGCCCCCATATCTCACAATGACAATGAAAACAGGCCCTTGGCAATTCACTGGTATCATATAACAGTGTTAATGGTCCCTATTTGTGCCACAGATGCTGTATGATGATAGTGATGTACTGTTTTGTGTCTTTTTTTTTTTTTAAGACATACAAAAATCACATGTAAAATGCTTCATTCTATATCTCAAACGTTCTAAGGTCACATGTTAATGTCACGTCAAGTACAGTCAATTATATTTATAAAGTGCCAATTCACAACAAATATCATCTAATAACATTTACACATGTACGACAGCTCTGCGCCAAAATCTTTTGATATGAATTAATTTAGGTATCACTTCAGAGAAACCAGTAATTCTATATCTATCGATCACGTCTTTCATTTCCACAATATGTTGTTGTCTTAGTTCACTGTGTTCACGTGCTAATTAGCTCTAAAGAAAAATTGAGGAAAGTCATTACATTTGCGGGTATTTATACATTAAGAAAAACATTAGACCAATAAAAATTAGCTATATGTATATATTTGTGGACGGACCCATCTGTAGAGGTTTGTGGGTGATAAAAAATTAAAACAAAGTTTGCTCGTGCTGCAAAGTCCAATTTTCTCCACAACGTTTGTTTCATCGATTTTCTTTTTTTTTTTTAATCAATAAATCTCCAACAGTTTTTATATGGGGAATGTGCAGACCTCATTCCCAACTACGTTGCATGGTGTGCATCTGTATGCGTGTCAGCGACTCACGCAGGCAGTGGCAATGCAGGTGCCCCAGTCGGTGTAGGTTTCCACGGTGATGTTGGTCAATGCTGTCCTGATCAGAGGGCACAAATCCTTCCACAGCCTGTCCACCTGAGCACACACACACAATAATGAAGGTTTTTTATTAATATTGACTTTTCTTATCAGAAAAAAGCGTGTATTTGTTGTTCTACGTGTGTCTCCCGCACCTTGCTGAAGCTCCAGAGTTTGCTGCCCCTGATTAGCCCTGCGGTAATCTCACACACACAGCGCTGGGAGCTCTCGTGGGGCTCGGCGGCGAACTGCTCCAGATGAGGCCATAGTAACGGCAGGAATGTGTCGCCATAGTTGCGGAACAGCCCCTGTCAATCAAGCGTCAAGAGTTGTTCGCTGCGGGCAAGCACAGATTCTCTTTTTAAACAAAAAAGGACAGGTTTCAATGTGACGGAAGAGAGCCGTCAGCTGTCTGACAGAGAGCAACGAATCACAGCAATTTAATGACACAAATTCAAAAGGGTACAGCTGGGCCTCGAATCGTGTCGCCTCCCTGAAATGGCTTTGACCCATCGATTAAGGCGGAGAGCTTAAATTGCACCTTGAAGAGATAGAATCGTCGGGGGTTGAAGCTGTCTTTTCCTTTGCGGTCCTCCAGAGATAGAAACTCTATGAGCTGGTCAATAAACTCTGGGTCCGAGAAATATTCAAAGATGATCTTCTCACCCTGAGTGAGACACAAAAGGAACGCCTGGGGTGATAACAGCAACACCCTGGGCATGAGTCAGAGACCTTTGTGTGTGTGTGTGTGTGTGTGTGTGTGTGTGTCTGTGTGGTGCAGCGTGAGCACACACCTCGCTCATCTCCTCATACGGCAGGTCGTCTTTTGGATTTTCAGAAGCTGCGTGGATCATCATTTCTCTGAGAGGAGCGGGAGACAAAGAGGAGGCTGCTGTGATTTATAGATAACAACGAACCCAGAGAGAAAAAAAATAGAAATGGAAATGGAATAGCATAAATGGATAGCCACATGCCGCCTTCAAATAAGCGGCAAGGATAAATGAATGATTAAAAAGTCAGTTAGTCAGCAAGCTGCGGGCGCACCAACACAGCCAGCCAGCCCTCCACCTACACATCAATTCTTCTATGTAGGCCGGGGGGGTGTTCAGTCAGGCTTATCTGGGCAGGGCCGTGACAGGAAGTCAGTTCAGCACCCTGCTAGTTATCCAGCCGCTCAAATCCATCATCCAGCAGTTAGTCAGACGTACAGTCAACCACAAAGCGGAGCTCAAAACTAACTCGGCAGTTAAGTCAATCAGCTATTTAGCTCTGTCCAGCCGAGCAGTTAATCAGCCGTACAGTTTCTGACTCCGGCTCCCTGAACGCTCACGTTACCTGGGCCATGTGTAGTAGCCCCAGTGCGTCTTCTCCACATACTGCTGACAGTCCCACTGCTCCTCACTCAGAGGGAGGCTGCTGCTGTCGTACTGCAGCCAGCGATTCCCCTCACGGTCCCCGACGCACACACCCTCTGGATCCTGCACGCCACCTGAACACACATGAAAACACACTCTGGTAGGGGATTTTGCCCGGTAGACAGAAAAAAAAATAAAGGCAGGAAATGTATGTTTATCACTTACTAACAAACACTGACAAATTACCACCATTTGTTATTATGTGTAAATTAAATGCTGAGATTTCAACTTAAGCTGAGTCACTGACTCGACTGACAAAAACGCCTCACAATTACAATTAGAGCCTTTTCCCAGAAGAAAAGAGAACGTAAGATTGGTATCACGTGTCCGTGTGCCCACACTCACTGATATCTGACGGCTTGACGGCCACTTTCTTCCTTGGCCGTTTCAGCTGTTTCAGTATACCAGCCACCGCAGAGATCGCCACCTATTGGAGAGAAAGATCATACAGAATTGAATAGGAAGCAATTTCAAATGCAAACACCACAGTCTCAGTTTTACACTTTCTGCTACTTTAATTGCCCAGTTCTTTTTGTTTTTTTGGTTATTCCGACTTTAATTTGTAAAACTTAACGATTTTGCCCAAATGTATCCAATTATACATGGATAAAAGATTAAGCTTAAGCAAGTTAAAACTCCTTTAGTGTTTCAAGTTTTGATAGCACAGTTACAACAAAATACACTCAAAAAGCTAGTGTGAAAACGACATCAAACTACTTAATACTACTAAATATTTCTGCACTACTGAGCCTGTACTTTACATGGGAAGGACCACACAACAAGATTGTAGCCTCCCCATCTCTTCTACAATACCTCCACAAACTCCACATTTTATCCACACACACTCAAGCACACATACACACAGCTGCAGACCTTGCGTATGCTGATGGAGTCGTGTATGAGGCTCTGTGTGAAGTAGAGGACAGCGTCGGGGGGTAGCGGGTGATCTTCCCTAAGCTGGAGACATAACAAGTCCGTTGCCATGTGCTCGAACTTCCAGGGCCTAAAACACAAGCAGACCCACACGCAAACAAGTCTTAAAAAACAGGTCGCTCTGTATGTTTTCTGCATAACATTTTGGAAAAAAATGTAAAAAAAAAAAACACTGAAGTGGAGATAAAACTTACAGATCTCTGTCTTCAAGGCAATCCAAGAGATCATTCACCAGCTTTTCGTATTTTCTACAGACGAGCAAAAGCAGTGCCAGTCAGCTGAGCTACTTCAAATGCTAAATAATACAGCCTGCTGCATTCAATTTACATGAGAGAACAAATAATCCCAACCCCAGTTTATGTTTGTACCTTGCCGTCACCACATTTCTGATTCTCTGACGCTGGAGCCCCTCTTTCAGCTCCTCCACGGACGGCGCCTCTAAAGAGGGCGAGGGGCCTGCAGAGTGTGCGATGCGATTGGCTACCTCTACACATCCCTCAGTTACCTGGAAATGGAAGCGAACAAAACAAGAATTAAAAGAAATGAATAAAAATTCAGACGTGGGGCATCCCTATGAGTGAACATGTTGCTCACAGTAAAATAGATCCCTATGGTGTCGTGCTGCCGGTGGATCCTGTCGGTGATGTCGTCAAGCAGTCGACTGATGGAGGGCTTCTCCAGGGACATGGTGGGCAACAGGCCGCAGCGGACCAGAGCAGGCCACACCTCCCCGACGCAGTCCCAGTCCCTCGCACTGGCCAGCGAGACGCTGCTGTGTGCTCCCAGCAGGCAGTAGAGAGCGCCCTGACCAACAGAAACACACACACAGACTGACGACTACATGAACATCTCAAGCAGCCAGGTGTTTACTGAAGCATTTAGGCCGTAATTTCTCAAAGGTTTATTAAGAAAAATTAAATGTCACATTATTCTAATAATATAATAACAGAAACCTTAAGTGAGGCATGAGCTTCATTGTTCTTACAAACGTGAAGGACATAAACTTAATGTCCTGCTCCAACTATTGATTAAACCCATAAAAACTAATTTTCAGTTACTTTTGTCATTTTTTTTCTTTTTTACTACGAAAAAAAGTCCCGTTGTGGCCTTAAAATGGCTTGGCTGTAATTCTACACCTTTGCCTCATCTAGTCCGTAGGGATATTTGAATGTGCTACTTTAGCCCCTCCCCATCTCTGCTCACCACAGCCAGAGCTTCCCCATTCTGTCATTTTCCAACTTTTAAACTAGTCTACTCTACACTGCACAGCACCACAGACGCTGCACAGACTGACAGGAAGAAGAGGAGGAGCTACTTGGACTACTACAACGTTAAGCCCCACCCTAAGTCATCGTGATTGGGTCAGCCATGACGCTGACTCACAGGCTGACTTTTTTGGTCATGATGAGTGTTGTGGTGCATAAAAAAATACCATGGACATAATAACAAGGTCAAAAATAGTACTTTTCATCAGAGGCGGTTTTCATGTTGATCACAGGTTGTAGACAGGTGTACAATATGCTCATTAATGTTTCACACTGTTTTCCTGTTGTCCAAATGCCTGAAATCATTCCAAACATGCATCGCACTGACTATCAATTGTGACAAGTTTTGACAAAATTAGCATTCTGTGAAATCACTTCCACTGGCAAAGTATATCTTTATATATCTCTATATATCTTGATATCGTTACTGAAACAATAGTGAAAGGAAGACTATTGGTACTTGGGCAAATCATGAACACAAATGAAATGTTTGCTAAATAATCTGTAATGTAGATTTGACTGAAGTGGGTGAAGGAAATATTGGAACACTTGGATAACTTCAGAAAATTACATTATTTTACTGTCATGCAGTAAAACCAGAAAAAAATAACATCACAATATCCCAACATCATATCACAATAATGATATATTCAGTATATATTATCCAGCCCTAACTTAAGGCTGACTTTGTTGCGTGTTTAAAGCTTTTTTTGCATCAAAATGATTTGGATTTAGCAGGATATCATCTACAATAAAAACAACAGTAACCTTCATTGATATTAAAATTTGGAAGCGTAAAAGTAGATGTATTAAAGCATCTACAGTCTTTGGACATCGCTGCTGATGACGCCATGACCCTCAGCCTCCAGTCTCGTCTCAGGTCTGATGTAGGATTAATGGAAGTGAACAGCCCGGCCACCTTATCAACTAGCAGTAAATCTTTAAAACCGGCGCTTAAGGCCACGGGTAACAAATGCATGAAGGCCTGTGTCGCCATCAAATAAATACCAAAGACACCGTTTTGGACAAAGATCAAGTTTCAGCACCACGGACAGTGACTGCTCTGAGCGCGCTCAGTACGACAGCTGTGCATGCGCACGTGTGTTACCTTAAACTGCTGCTGTGTGCCACTGGTGTTCTGTGGTGAGAACAGCTGCAAGATTCGGGGAATCAGGTCCCTGTAGCAGAAGCTGTAGGTTCCCAGTGCCGCCGTCAGCACGTTTTGAGCTCGGCTGCGTACCTGCAAAGACAAGCGCATAACATGCATTCTCTCGCAACCCCTGTTTCACCAGAGACTTAA
This sequence comes from Mola mola, assembly GCA_001698575.1. NCBI lineage: Eukaryota > Metazoa > Chordata > Actinopteri > Tetraodontiformes > Molidae > Mola > Mola mola. The sequence continues at coordinate 811,388 of KV751339.1, forward strand.
TATTGTCCTGTCAAAGGGAGCAGACAGATGTTCTGATCGAACTGTTCTCATTTACAGCTCTTGTGTGTGTTGTCAGTTTTACCTGGCTGTAAGTGCTGGTAGACAGCAGCAGCAGATTGCAGAGCAGCTCCTGATGAACCACTTTATATTCACTGCCCTCGACCACCAGCTTCCTCATCTACCCACACAGAATACATAGAAACTCCTCACCGACAATAACAGAATGCCTCTACATCATGTGCACAAGACCACAGCCACTTCTGTGTGCATGTGTGTGTGTTGTTTAACCAACCTCGTGCTGGAGGAGAACTCTGTCAATGAGCAGTGCTCTAATGTGCTGCTTTTTCCCGTGAAGCTGCGTGAGTAAAGACGACATACATGAATCACCCCGCCGCTGACTCCCCGAGACTGACGGCAATCGGAGCCCTAGCCGCACTTTTCTAACTCACCCTGTTCTCCATGGACTTCTTGACAAGAGTGAAGCTCTTCCAGCGCGAGTCGAACTCTTTCTTGTGGGTGCCGCGGAAGAACATGAGATCACTGATGATCTGTCGTCAGGCAGACAGACAAAGGGCAGCATGAGACCTTTGCGGGGTCTACAGCCGGGGTAGAATAATAACACTGCCCACATGAATAATAGAAAAGAAAAATCACAAGCACAGGACACCTTAATGATGACGAAGAGTGACTTTGTGTCATCCTCTGAGTACTCCAAGATGTGATCTGGGTGGGGAAAGAAGTCCAAACGTGTTAACTGCGCATCGCAGTGACATTCGAAAGGGCTCCAGTGAGGCCGAGTTAAAGTCTTCACTCACGTAGAAGCAGTCTCATGGTTTGGCAGATGGACTCTCTGTAGTTCTCCCGTGAATCATCTGGAGGGGAGGAGACACACATAGACATCCCGTATGGAGAGAGAATCCAGGATGAGCGGCCATATCGCCCTCTGGATCTGTTAGAAGTGCTTGTGCATGTGGCTGGCTGTTTCTTACCGTAGTCAACACCTATATGGAGCTTGATCTCCCCTAGATTCACCATGGAGGGGACGCTGAAAATGCAAGGAGCAAAAAAATGACACGCCAGCTTCAAAACACGACTTCCCATCTATATATATGGTGATTGTTGTTGTGTGTGTGTGTGTGTGTGTGTGTGAGTGTGTGTGTGTGTGTAGCTGCAGGGCTCACAGGTCAGGTACGTGTGGCCCATCCAGAGGGGGCAGCATGCTTCCAGCTCCAAGAAGGCAGTGCTGCACTATCGCAAGACTCTGCAACAGCTCCTCCCTGAGCAGCAGGCCACACTTTACAGTCATTCACTTGGCATTAATTATGTTTTTAAAACTCTTGAGGCGCTTAAATAAGAATAAATAAATCCTGTCTTTTGCTCTTAAATAGGCTTCATTAAGACATAAATTTAAAACAGATGCAAAACTCTAGCCTCCACTGCTGGATGCAGGGAATTTTAATTCATCAGCAGTGACAGGTTGGTTTGTGTTGTCTGTGTGTGTGCCTGATTGCTCGATCGATTATAAAAATGGACAAAAATAATAATAAGCACAGAGTACCTGCTCATCGGCTGATCTCCAGAGACGTGGCCCTCGATTCGCTGCAGCTCAGGGTGCAGGAGGCGGGACAACAGCTGGAACACAAAGTTCTCCTCCTGCTGAGCGGGCACGTGCCAACACACACCCAGAGCTGAAACATCTCCAGCTCTGCCCCAGTCCTGAAGAAAAGACAGCACAACCAGTCCGGCTTTAAAAAAAACAAAACAACAAAATCCTGCCGCAGCTGCTGGCATTTAATTATTTCAACCGCATGAAAAGGATAACGACAAAAGAAACATCTAATATCACATCTGCAGGCAGATCAATTCAACTGACAGAGTACCTCAAAATGAAAGAAGTTCAAACTAAATCACACAAAACGCGGAGTCAGTGATCATGAACCGCAGATGAAACGTCGGCGCTTGACATTGTGAAAGGCAGCGGCGGAACGTGGGTGCAATTACTCTCACCCAGACATCAGAGCAGAAACAGAAACTCTTACCCCTGCACTTAGTTCAAGAACCTGACAAAATATTATAGCGGGCGTTGAAAAGCACATTCGAGAGAAGTTCTTATTTTGACAGAAAGACTGCAGTCCCTGCAACTCAGCTCGTCACCTGCTGCCAGCAAGTCAAACAGACAGAAGAGAAACCACCTCTGAACTCAGAGTTAGTAGTGTTAAACAGGCATTTTAGCTTTAATTTAGCATTGTGAAGTAAATATGCACTGCACAGTAACAAAAAATGGCACTATTTGCATTTATATTGGGTCTCCACTGGATTTTTCGTGAAGAAATTACGGTTTGAATTACAGTGAATTACAAATGAACCATGTTGGCCTTTTCAGCTTGTAGCCTGTCAAAATAATGCAGTATTATTTGTGACCTGTCATTGCCACTGACATTAATAGTGAAGATGGATGAGGCAGAGCAACGTCGGACCAATTGTACAAAGATGAAGCCAAAACGTCCTGCATACGAGCGCTGCCACATTGCGCTCATACCCGCTCATACAGCTGCTCGGCCAATCGTGAGCAGAGCTTGTGCAGAGGTCTACAGGATTTCTACTGGTTTCAGCCACCGGCAGCATCTCTGGCTGCAAGCAATTAAACGTGTTGACTCGACTGAGGAACCGATAAAAAGGCCTGTGTTTGCAGCACAGGATTTCGCATCAGGCATGTCGTTTATCTACCCATTTACATCATTGGAAAGCTTGCTTCCACTGCAAAACTGTGCGCCAGCTTACTCTTTGTATACTGTAAAAGGTACGTATATAGTCTATGGTCATTGCAGAACATGCTGTTAAGCTTAACAATTTTTCCACCATTTGAGATCATGCATTCAGTATTTCCCGACCAATAAGAGCCCAAATTGGAGAAAGTGAGGAACTAATAAATAAATAAACATAATTCTATAACAGACTCTTCAAAGGATCCCGGCTGCTGGTTTGAGAACAACAGTGAAAATGAAAACTCGGAAACGGAAATTGCATTGCAATTAGGCCTACTGAACCTGCAACAGCCATTTAACTCAACCCATTTAATTAAACTGCGTGAAAGTGCAGTACAGTGGTTGTACTTTTGTGTTTCCAAAGTCTGAACCTGAGTGCTTCAGACTGCAGCACTGTAACAGCTTTGATAACAGCTAATTTGCCCTTGTGGAGGTTCCTAAATAAGCCAGTCGAGCTATGCAGTAAAAGCGCAGGAAGTGAAATTCAACTCTGAAGTTTGCAGATTAAATATGAACCTTTCTTTCGTTTTTGTTTTTCTGATTAAACGCTCTCTGTGCAGGAGGTTGCGTGTTGTTTACCCGTATGGGGAGGTCAGTGTCAAAGCCTCCGGAGGTGCTGCGGTACTCAGTTGGATAGATGAGGGACAGCGACCGGAGTGTGTGCTCGAGCAGTTTGCAGGCAAGGGCGTATGCCCGTTTGCAGCGCAGTCGCACACACATGCACAGGATCCGCTCCAGGTCCCCCAGGTATTTCAGCAGCTGCTCGCCATCCACACGGGTTACCTAAACACACACACACACACACACACACACACACACACACACACACACAGTCACAGGTTATTAAGTGGAGAGTGGTGTCTTAAATATGTTGAGGGTCTGCTGTAAATCATAGCATCTGGCTCACTCCCGCTCGCATTAAACTCCCAGGAGTAATAAAACAAAACAGAAAGGGTATCAATATGTTCTGGTTAACGACAAAGCTATTCTATATTTATGACCGTGCAGTGTGCACACTGCAAAAGAGAAAAAAATGGTTTCCCGCTTCCTTTTTCCTCATACCAAGTCACAATGATATTCTTACAATTGAATAAAAGAGAAGATTTCTCCGCTCCGCGGGTTACACGTGTTTCATTTGATCATTTCACTCGTTTTGTAGATACACACTGAGAGAACTCGACTAAAAGTAGAACAGGTAAACACGGAAATAACGCCTGACTTAAATCATTCTTGAATCAATTTGGTCTCTAGTGAAATATTATGATCCCGCCCAAGGACTCCTCCGTGGTTTTGAGATTAAATAGCATTTCAAAACGGGAGATAGATGAGATAAAAGAGCAGGATTCACGCGTTTCAGAGTGCTGAAACTCTTGGAATGTAATAGATCCTCGTCTCACCTCGGAGAGCAGCTGGAGGTTCCACAGCAGCTCCTTATCCAGCTCGTCTTCGCCCTGAAACTCCTCATCTACACACACACACACACACATTAACGACTCTGAATAGCCTACTGTATTGCTCCCCAGACACACTGAGCTCATTTTACTGAATTTTGGGGTCATTTCAGTTCCTTGTCATGCTGTGGAAGGCAAATGTCGGCCTGGACGTGAATAAACACCCTGGTCGACTCAGAAATTTCTCAACATCTGCTTTACCAATTAAAATGATGGTTG
>KV751339.1:829798-843494 GCA_001698575.1 Mola mola
CTGAGGGATGGGTCGGGAGGTGGTTGAGAGGCTGATCACGTTCTGCTTCCTGCAGTTGACCCATATTCAGTAACTAAACGCCATCATTGGCTCGCCTTCATCTTGAGTTTAGAGCATAAAAGTTTTACTCGAAGTTAAAAGCGGAATCATGAAAGCAATATGCTTCTAAACGCTCCTATGACACTTTATTTCCAATTTTCTTAAGTAATTATGAATATTAAGGCTTTAACGTGTTATGCCTGTGAGGAAATAGTCTCACTGCAAATAATGAAGCATATTATTTTGGCGTTTCTTGTCACGACCCCAGAGAAGCATTTATTGCATCTTAATGATAACTTGGGGTTTATCTCTTTGGAACACTTACGAGAGGAGCTTCTTGCACCAGAGAGCGGCCCCGGGCCACAGCTCCCTGACGAGGACAGCCCGGGACAGGTTGGCCTTGATCTCCGCCAGCAGCTCCGTGGCCTCCTGGTCCAGCCGGTCGGAGTAAGGCAGCAGCCTGTTGTACACGATCTCCTTCTGAGGGACGAACGCAGCATCCTCATCCGCACTCATATCCTCTGGTGTCACTTTCCTGCCTCGTGCGCGCGTCGCAGGGCCCCAAAGAAGAAAACGCGGCTCCTCTGTCCTCTAAGTGACGGTGCGCCACAGAAGCTGGAGGACATAATCTGCTGCGTCCAGCCAGTCAGGCGGGCGGAAGACAGGCGATCACAGGCTGGGGAGGAAAAGTGTGTCACGCTAATTGAGCTGCGCAAAGCCCCTGAGCGCAGGACGGAGCCGCTGTGACCCGCTGCGTCACCTCTCGCCTCACACCGGCGGTGACGCACGACAACGGGGGATCGGGCAAAGATTGCCATAGGGGAGGATTACTGCATGGTCAGGCTTCAGAGTCTAGGATTTAATGGGTGCTGGGTGGTGAGACAGGGGGGGGATACCAGGAACGAGCCATTCTGGACTACAAATCCCAGGAGCTTTATATCCGTGCGTGCCGTGAACTAATCTACCGAATGATTAGTTCACGGATATGAGGATGATCTGATAACTGGATTGAATGCCCCTCTCCTGTTCTACTGACCCACTGTGGCTGTTCCTGGACAAACAAAGGGGCGTCTGTCTGATGCATTTAGTGAGCACACATCTATGCATCCATCTCTATATCCATCTCTCTATTCATGATCATGAAGGAAGTCATTTATTCATTTTTGCACAGAAATGTTCCAATGATTACATAAGTTGCTCTCCCGTGTCTACTTTTCCTGTCGTGTCCCGACCTTCTCCTTCCTCGAACCTGCCCCAGCGTGCACCCTCCCATGGAAATCCTTTTACTTTAAGTCCATGTAATTCTCTGACCGCTACATGCTTAGAGTGGCGTTGGCAATTGTCGGATACTTTCCGGCCTGCGTGGCAATGAGGTTGCTGCTCAGAGCGAGAGCTTAGAGGAGAATACAAAAAAACACTTTTGAGTTCTCTGGTCTGGTAACCTTTTAGAGAAATGGGCCAGCTGCCTCGGCTCTCTCCTGAGCTGGCTGATTTCATTAGCTGCCCCGGTTTCAGAGCCCTGCAGCACTGTTGCCAGCAGCTGCTTTCGCAGGCCTCTCTGTGGCCCACGATGACCCCCAGTCACTCTCACTTTCCCAGGGCAACAGTTGAAATGCTTTCACAGGGAAAGATGGTCTCTGTCTCCGTTTGTTCTTATGATTATTGAGGCTGGGGTTACAAAATCACTACAGTTAAATATCGCGTTATTTTGCAGGGCGAAATTTGATCGATTCAAACGCTCATGATATCTATATTTTGCTACGTAACTTCTGAATAAGTGTTGCCCTCTGGTTTTTAGAATAACTAATATCAACTGACATTTCAGTCCGAGCATGTTTGCTTTCAGCTCATTCGAGCTCTGTAGACGGGAATAAACAGTTTGATTCGTCAGCTTGGAACATTTATGCCAGTCTATCTCTCTGTCTACCTCTTTACGCCGGCTCCCAGGACGCTTTGGCATCGATTTTAAGATTTTACTGATTACTTTTAAAGCTCCACGTGGCCTTGCTCCCAGCTATATTTCTGACCCTCTACTACCATATGCTCCAGAGGATACCTTGAGATCCTCGGGCAGAGGTCTTTGTGTTTTGTCCCGGGGACATGGCTGAAAACAAAAGGGGACGGGCCGTTCGCGGCGGGGGCGCCGAGGCTCTGGAATGACCTGCCTGAGGAGATCAGGTCGTCTGAGTCAGTGATCACTTCTAAAGTCTCACTTCTTCCGGAGAGCATTTCCTGATTTTATGTGCGTTTTAATGTTTTAATGTGCTTTTCACCCTTTAACTACCTACTCATATTTAAATGTATATGTTTATTTAATGCTTAGTATTTGCTGTGTGTGAACTCTTTGTTGTAAAGCACTTTGAGTTTCATGTCTGTGTGAAAGGTGCTGTACAACTAACTTATTATCATTATTATTATTGTTGATGTTGTTGTTGTATTTCCACCTTTTTGCTGCAATAAAAAGAAATGAACAGACAGAAAACTATTTGTATTAGATAAAACAAATGTTGACAAAACTTTCCTTCAGGATCATGCTTTGGGGTTGAAATACATTGCAGTATATACATTGCGATACATATATTGCGATAATATTGTATTATGATAATATCGTATCATGGGGTCTGTGGCGATTCCCACCACCAAAGTTTATTATTTGTTATGGTGTGACTGAATGAAAGTGTTTTTTTCATGGGAACAGGCATGTTTTTGCTTACACGCACATCTGTGAGATTAATTTTCCAAAAGCACACAGGAATCTACAGATGGAAAAATGTGATTCAGCACAACAATGATGATGATGATGATGATGATGATGATGCCTCTTTTGAGCAGGCGGGGGGGGGGACCAAAAAGAGACAAATGATGGAGGAATAAGGGAGAGAGAAAGAAAGGAAGGAGAGGTGAGGGTCCCAAAGGACACGAATGCTTTTATACTCCACCAGCTTGCTCATATTTATCTCACAACCTTTTTCAAGCATCAGTGAAAGTAGGGACACACACACTAAGCCTCTCATGCGAGGGGATTTACAGTGATGCCAGTTTTCCCTAAAATATTGGCAAACTTGTCAGCCAGTAAGTGTGTCTCAGCGTGTGCATGCATGATTTTTTTGTATCTCGGTTTGGAGAGGAAACAGCGTAAATAATGCGTCTGGGAAACCTGCATTGACATGTCAACACATACACATTCACACACACACCAACATAGAGCACGTTCCCTCCATCCAGCCGGGTTTCTCGCTGGGATGTTTCTCGCAGCCCAGCTCATCGCCAGACACTCGGGTGATATATGGCTCTGGCTGTTGCCTCACACACACACATTACTTTGTACTGAAGGAACAGAACTGTGTGCATGTTCTTCACTCTGTTTCTTTTGGATGCTTCCACAACAAATCACAGCTCTGCATGCCAAGGTGAGAAGGCAACGAGAAGACGAGGAAATAATCAAGAGGAGTAGGGGGCAGACGTTTCATCATTTCATCCCAGCGCCTGTGGATCTGCAGCAGGGACTCTGGTCCTGGAGAGAAGCAAACCAGCGAGGAGGGCACAGATACGCAAGGTCAATTGCCTCTTCATCTTATTCTTCTTTTATCTCATCTGCTGCGGTCCTGCTTGCATTGTGTGGTGGCATCGGAGCACGGCTGCTGTATTTCACGGTGACTGCGTTTGTGATTTATGTGTGAACAGGAATGAGTCCACTGAGAGGTTTCGCCGGGCTTTTAATGTTCCTCTACACAGCAGCTGTGTGCACAGGTACCAGACAAGCACACAGTACACCTGCACTCAAATAGGTGCATCCCGGAACGGTGCAATATTTTGTACACACTTGTGATTCCGTTACAGGTGTGGGCGGTGAAAAAGTTGAAAATGCGTCCTTCAAAATCTGCCGTCATCCATGTGAGGAGCTGACGGGCTTGATCACCGAGATCCACGACCTGCGTATTGTCACCAACAACCTGCTCGAAGACCTGGACAGAGTTGTAAGAAACAATGCGCGTGTACTGTCTGCATGTTGGCTTTTATATGTCGTGTTTTTTTCATCTAAGATGAAAAAAACTGAACACTTTTAGACAATGTTCAAATTCTAAAATTTTCCTATTAAATTTGAGTAATTCCAATTCCTCCCATAATAAACCATTCTGATTCAAGAAAAAACTGTCAACAAGCCTTTCTTATGCACTTTACATTATATGTAACTGGGTGGAGCTTTGTGGTAAAACGGTGAAAAGCCAGAAGAAGGGAGTAGCTCTTCTTTCAGTGCAAATGGAACAAGTAAACACCCTTTTTTTCTGGCAAGAAACAATAACTTTTTGTGATAAATGTCCCTGTAACTGGGGAAGTAAAGAAGCAGAAAGAATGTCATTAGTTTTAAAACATTTGCTACACTATTCCACACAGATGCTGATTCAAAAGTTTCCTGTGTTCTAATGAGATCAACACAAACTTTATTTTTGTCTGATGAAGATTTTTATGGGTTTTTTTTTAAAAAATGCAACGTATGTATTTCCATTCTCAGTCAAAAGAAAATGAGGAGATGCACATTTCTTTGGCTGAGCTGAGCAACAGCAGCAGTGGTCTTGGCGATGGTAATGGCCGGGACGGTGGCGCTGATCTCGACAGAGACCGAGACGGGGAGGTTTGGTGTGTGCAGGACGGGCGAGTGCACGAGCAGGGGGACAACTGGGAGGTTGACAGCTGCACGTCCTGTACTTGCCAAGTCAGCACTGAACAATTTTCTTTTAAACTGCAATCTAACATGTTTACCAGTGGAGTGTTTCCTGGAAGAGTACCTCGTGCAGAGTTCCAACTGAATGAAAGGTTGTTTCAGATGGGTCTGAGTCATCTTTAGGTTAGGTTAGGTGAGGTTATGTAGGTATTTATGCTATGTTATGTTATACGTATGTTAGGTAATAACATGTTTCCACTTAATTTTGTTAACAACCTTCCATTCACATTTTTGGACAAACCATCCTGATTTTTTTTTTTTTTTTTTATTTGTGAGTTCATATTGGCTGTTATTTCAACATTATAGCTCAAAGGTCAAAGTCAGGAAAATTCCCCAAATCCCCCAAATTCACTTTGGGCAACATTTCACACAATCATATTAGAGCCAAAACTCAACCAATCTGCCTCAAACTCCCAGGACATATGAATAGTGTCAAGAATGAATCCCCAATTAAGACCTTTGACCTTTTAAGGTCAAAGGTCAAGGATACAACAGATAATTTTGTAAAAATCATCTCAAGTTTTGCTGGACTAGTTTTGGTAATGAAAAAAAACAAAAAAACATAAAACACTAAATGTAAAGGCAGGTAATGTAGACCGGGGTGGGTGGTTAAAAAAAATGTAATGTCAAAAAAAGGTTAACGTTAATCAGCAGAGAAATTTAAAAAACCGCTACATTCATTTGTCCTATTTATTTACATCATGAAAGGTGAATGGGACATCTGCACTTCCTACAACTGTAAAAACATGATGTCAAAACCTCGTAAATACAATTGCTGTCATCTGGCACCGGTGACCCAATGGGAATTTGTAGAGTACTGACCCGGTGCTGGAGCTGCGGTATCGAGCAGGGCTCAGTGTGCTGAGCTAATAGCCTCCAGGTGTCATCTTCACACACAAGCGTGGCATCAATTTTCTCATCTAACTCTGGGCAAAGTATCAAACTATTCATTTAAAAAGAATCAAGCAGTAAGGGAGTTACAAAAGCTACTCTTGTATCAAATGTGGTTTCCATTTATTTCCAGAGCTGCCTTTATTAGCCTCCTACATTTTAGGCTGTTTCATCCATCTCTCTGCGTCTGGTTCTCTTTATAAAGTGCCATTAGTTTCACATGGCCGGGTTGAGGGAGTACTCGGACTGATTATGAGTCATGACAGCCTGGCTTTCCTCTGAAAGGACAGGCATTTAGCGAAACATCTGGCAGAAACAAGCACGGCTTTATCCTAATTACCGTTACAAATTCTCCATGTATGACCCGTTGTGTAGGATGGAAAGGCGGTGTGTCGGCAGGCCGCCTGCCCTCCTGTGTCCTGCATCAATCCGTCCTTCATCGACGGACAGTGCTGTCCCCTCTGTCTCAGTGAGTTTGGTTTGACCGCAACTCTTGATTCAGTGTGGAAACCGTGTGATACAACCAAACAAAAAAGACACGTGTGTGTGTGTGTCCAAAGATGATGAAGACGGCTGGTCCCCGTGGTCTGAGTGGACCCACTGCTCGGTCACCTGCGGACTCGGGGGGCAACGGAGGGGCCGATCCTGCAATGCCGTGCCGTCCTGTGCCGGCCCGGCAGTCCAAACACGCAGCTGCACGGTGGTGAAGTGTGACCACAAGGGTAGGACATCACTCCGCATGTCTGATCCGTCACATATTTTTCTGAACCTGAGGGGATTCACCAAACATCGCTCAATGTGTCAGCTTCATACGAATTGATTCCTCAGATTGGAATCACAATCGGAAACACAGAATCTCTGGGTGGAGCTCTGATGTGTTGAAATCTACTTTTCCAGGCTACCAAAAAACTTTTTTAAGCACTTGTTTCTCATGCAGGAAATGCTGATGGGAACTGGGGCCTTTGGTCCCCTTGGTCTTCATGCACAACCACATGTGGGGACGGCAACATCACACGGGTTCGTCTCTGCAACAACCCGCCACCACAGAGGGGGGGCAGAGGGTGCACCGGCGGCGCAAGCGAGACACGTCCTTGCAACAACACGCTCTGCCCCAGTAAGTATATTAGAACATTTATGCAATATACGCAGTGCTTAACTGTTGTATAGGTAAATAAGGTGTTTGTGTGTAGTTGCTGGTGGCTGGACAAGGTGGACTGAGTGGTCACTGTGCTCCGAGTCATGTGGGGGAGGTCTTACGAGTCGTCGGCGGGAGTGTTCGAACCCAGCCCCTCAGAATGGCGGGAAGCCTTGTGCAGGAGACACTGTGGACTACGAGGCGTGTAACAGACAACCATGTCCTATAGGTAAATCTTTGGTCCTTTTCCTGGTCCTGTACGTGTTTCCACATCGTGCTCGTGTTAGTGGCGGTGCAACGTTCACTTACAGTGTTTATATATTGTTCATGTCCTGTCTGTCAGTCTGTCGCCATTTATTATTTCCACCAGAACCCAAAATGCTGCCACACACATGTTTTAAAAGTGGTGGGGGCGTCTTCACTGCAAATACCGCTAGATCTCAACGTCATTGTGGCTACAGCTGGATAGGCTTCTTCTTCGACATTGTCGTCTTCTTCTTCTGGGTTCTCGGCAGGCTAGATGCGGCAATGGCGTATTGCTGCCCCCCACAGGTCATTAATAGAAGTTTGGATGGGCTTCTGCTTCGCGAGACAGCTTTTTACTTCCACAAGAAATCTCTGACTGTTTAGTAGGAAGCAACTGGACTTCTTATCTTGTTTATCTTCTTATCTTCAAACAAGATAAGAAGTCCAGTTGCTTCCTACTAAACACTCCGAGATTAAGATGACCTGGATGACTGAGAACCTTCACGGACATATTCCACAAGAAATGTCATCGCATATTAATATCGCGAAATCTCGTGGCATGAGATTTTATCACAGCCCTAGTGGCGAATTTAAAGAAAAGAATTGTTTTGACTCTACCTGGTCTGTTGAAGCATATATCTCCTTGTCGAGCTAAATGGTTCTAGCGACCAAACTTGTGAAATTATAGACCCTCAAAGACCAGGAAATGGGTCTTACATTGAAAAATACCTGAATTCTGCTTTAACCCTGTCCACGAAACTCAAGATAAAGGGTCACCTTAATCCGTACAAGCCGAAACTTCCATAATACAAACAGTGTTTATCAGATTGGACAGATTGAACTTGCAAAACAGACTCAGGCAGAGTGAAAAGTTCAATGCCATTTTAATCCAAAAACTGTTGCTCAAAACAATCAGGCAGAGGTATCTAAAGCACGGCTAGAACTTAGGTCAAATAATCAGGCAGAGTATCAAAAACCATGAGAGACAAATACAAAAGATTGGTGAAAAGCTCACAAAAGACCATCTGGCAAAAACTGCTTAAAGACAATACGGAGGGGGAGACAATGAGGCGCAGGTGAAAGAAATTAGGGGGGGGAAAGTAATCACACAAGGGGGGAAACTTGAAAAGACACAGGGGATGACACCAGACAAATAGAGACTACAAATATAAAACAGGAAATACACATAAATAACTAAAACAGACGATCTGACTTGACTGACCCAGACACAGTTGAGCACAAAAGAAAAATGTCATCTAAAACTGTCACACCTTATCAAAAACACGGATACAGTCGCAAAATTAGCGTTCCACAAATATTCTGTTTATCTCAAATATTTAAAGCTTGGTTCCTCTGCTTTTATCAAGTGATTTGTGTCAATTCTAATAAAAAAAAAAAAACAGTATTGATTTGTTTAAAAAATACTACATATGTCTAAGTTAGTAAGCAGGCAAGAATAAGATAGATTTATTTGTTATTTATAAAGTAAATTGTTGGAACGTTTATGTTTAAAAAATAAAAAACAAATATTGACCATTCCATTTTATGAAAATTTTGTAACAACCACTACATTGACAATACACTTTGAACAAAACTCCAGAGCAACAATCGTGGCAACCTGATATACAATACAACATGTATATTCATTCAACTGCCACATTTTAAGACATAATCAAAAATATATATGTATTGTATCTATAATGTACACTTATTTATATGATTATTTCATTCCAATGACATGAATGATGTTATCACAAACATCACAGTAAAGGTTTAAAAAGCGCATCCTACACCAATTTTTTCTGCCTTAATTGATTCATAACTGAAATCTATTACAAAACAGACAAATACTTGAACTACAAGCTTGAACTGAAGACAAAAATGTATTTAACTGCCCCCATTTGCGACTGTTTTCAGACATGTGTTTGCTGTCAAACCCATGTTTCCCCGGGGTGAAGTGCACATCACACAGTGACGGTTCATGGGAATGTGGAAGCTGTCCCAGGGGTTTAAATGGCAACGGCACTCACTGTGAAGACGAGAATGAGGTAATGAGAGCAAACAAAGAGTCAGATTGCATAAAATCAGGCTCATATTCATCAACATGGGGAATTTTAGTTCTGTATAGTGTCAAATAATCCTACGGGGGGCACCTGCTGAATGCATTATTGGGAATTTCTGTGCCGACATTCATGTCACCCTCAGACTGAATCTTGATTAATTATTTGACTATTATTAAATGCCACCAGCAGGGTTTCCCTTTTGTGTGACTAGAAATGGGGTTAGGCCGTGTGTCTGTAGTCACAGGTGTCAGTGTGTGTACAGGAGAGGATACATAAAGGGAAAAATAATCCAATCAGTGTTTTTTGATCTCCTGAGTTTCTTCTAAGACGAGCAAAGTGAAAATTCCAATTTATCCAGTCAAAAATCTCAAAATCAAACAAAATTGCCAGTTTGTTGGATAAGAAAATACCTAAAAAACTAATAACATTTCCATCAACCACAGAAAATCCAGTTAACTTTTGAGGTTAGTGGTAATTAGAAAGTATTGGCCATGCTAACAGGCTATATTAATATGATAAGCATGTTAATATTGTCAGTTACAGTTAGCGCAAAGACTCTTGGCTTCACCTCTTCTGGCCTGGTTTGGCTGCATCCACCACATGCACTTCGACACACTTACAAAATTTGCACTGCAAGCTGAAGACACAGAGATCACCAAACTCACACAGAGTCCATCTCATTAGATATAAAGCAAACGACGTGTCGTCTGAGCCTCTAGAGTCAAAACTTTGCATTCAGTGTGCGATATGCTCGACGTGGTTAATCTGTCTATCTCTGCAGTGTGAAGTGGAGGATGTGTGTGTCACAGAGTGTGTAAACACAGACCCCGGGTACTACTGTCTGCCCTGTCCTCCTCGCTATAAAGGCACACAGCCGTTCGGCCTTGGGCTGGAGGTAGCTCGCGAAACCAAGCAGGCATGTGTTTTTCTTCTTTGAATAGTCACTGTCACTTGTATGTATTCAGTTGTACTCTTCAAACCTGAAGCATTGCTTCGTTTGCAGGTGTGCGAGCCATACAATCCGTGCAAAGACAACACGCACACCTGCCACAGGTATGCACAGTGTATGTACCTGGGCCTGGCGTCTGAGGTCCTGTTCAAGTGCGTGTGCGCTGTCGGGTTTGCGGGCGATGGCTTCCTGTGTGGTTTCGACTCTGATCTGGACGGCTGGCCAAACACCGGGCTACCCTGCAAGCAGAATGCCACCTATCACTGTCAAAAGGTATAAGAGTGAGGCAATTCATCTGAGTGGCCTGCAGCGTTGTGGTTGGATGTGATTGCGTTAAACTGTGGCATGATTGGCTGCAGGATAACTGCCCCACGCTTCCAAACTCTGGACAGGAAGACCTGGACAAAGACGGGCAGGGGGATGCCTGCGATCCTGATGACGACAACGATGACATCGTAGATGAGAGGGTGAGACGGTGGCTTTGGGGACACAGTGAGTGAAAATAGGTGAATATTCGAATCTCCTGTCTGTGTTTTTGTGTGTGGGTTGGCGCAGGACAACTGCCCGCTGGTGTACAACCCTCGGCAGTTTGACTCGGACAGAGATGGGGTCGGGGACCGCTGTGATAACTGCGCGTTCGAAAGCAACCCCCTGCAGACAGACACTGACGACAACGGAGAAGGAGATGCCTGCAGCATAGACATAGATGGAGACGGTAGGAGCTATTCAGAGGTAGCTTCGATTTAGTTTGAGTTTCTCTTTGTCAGTGGCACACTTACATTTAAGACACTCAGATTAGGTAAGATAATATATAGGAGATCCATCATATTGTGACATTATGACTCCCAGCTGACATTTTACTGAGTCTTGAAGACCACCTCTGATGAGAATCACGTTTGTGTTACCTTATTAACAGGTCCATGTTGTGTTTTTTATGTTCTAAGACAGATATTATGACCGAAATAAGGGGCTTAAAGTTGTGGAAACAAAACTTATTTTGATGCATCAGCTTGTAGGCAACCTTGTACAAGGAGCTTTTCCTGGAAATCCATGTCTGGTTCAAACATGTATGAATCAATTACTCCGATGATGAACTTGCCACTGTGCAGTGTATAGTAGACTAGTTTGAAAGCTGCATTCGAGGGGAAGGGAGGTGTGGCACATTCATAGAGTCTAGGCAAAGGTGTAGGCATTTTAAGGGATTTTCTCATTTAAAAAATCTCAAATTATGTAATGTTATGAAACAGAAATAAGTATTGAAGGGTTAAACCAAAGTCTAGACCAATGTCTTCTCATGCTTGTAGTGCTGATACATTTAATAAAAAAACAAAACAAAACAATAACAAGAACAACGCTGCATGAATGTCTTATTTACACCAATAAACTACAATATTAAAGATATATACTGTAATATTTAACAAAGCTGAGTCCCATTCCCAGGTTGGGTTTCTTTGGGTTGGTAGCTGTCCATGAATCAAAATGAAAGCATAGTTCAACATCTCACTTGGGCTGGCTGCCTTTAGTCTTTTGGCCCAATAAAAACCAATTATTTCTGCAACATCTAACCACAACCAGTGTTTGAAGGGGAGGAAAACTTTCACATTTGACAGAATGCTGAAACGGAACACAGTGACATTAATTTTCCCACAAATCTTCCCCAAACAAAACATAGATCAGCGCTGTCAAATGCAAGCAGTGAGTGTGCTTTTATAGATTTTTCAGAGTTTTCAGGGTCTAGAGGGAAGCATTACTTGATTTTCTCTGGGAAAAGGTAAATACATTCCATGGCAATGAACACTACAGGCTGGGACAAGACTCAATTAATACTGGAATAAAACAAATGGATTTACAGTAACTATGGATAGAATTGTACCCCCCCACTAAAAAAAGTCGATGTGCAAGATACTGGCCGGCTGTGTAACATATGATTAAAAGCCACACTAAATGCATTTTATCCGTGTTTGTGTCTTTCTCCAGAGGTCCTGAACGACCGCGACAACTGTCCCCTGGTCTACAACACGGATCAGAGGGACACAGACCTGGATGGTGTCGGAGACCAGTGTGACAACTGTCCCCTTCTGCACAACCCACTTCAGGTCCTTGAAAAACATGAAAAACAAACAAAAGCGGGGGATCCCATTTCTGCCAATGTAATGAAAAAAAAAGGTTTGGGTATTTACAAACGGGTCTAACTCCATACACCCGGTGGCCCGTCCTGATGGCAGAAGAAGGCGGAAAATCTAATCAGGTCTAAATGGCATTAAAAGATTCCGCCTGCAATAGTTCTTTGCACTGTCATGTTTTAATATTCCCCAATTTTCTGGGATATGAAGATGACTTGTTATCTCAGAATAATGACTAATTATCTCAAAATAATTATGCACTATCTCGAGATAATCCCTCAGTAACACACAATAATGCTACACTTTCTCAATATTGCGACTTAATATCTCTTTTTTCTTCTTTCGAGATGTCAAATGTTGAGAAAACATCTGACTATTTCGAGGTACTAATTTATTATTTTAACTACTATTTGTTAAGTCATTATTGAGAGAAGTTTTTAAGTATAATGGCTTACCAATACCTTTTGTCAATTGTCAGGAATGGACTTCCATACAAAAACAGACACGTAAACGCATAATTACAGTAAACTAAAAAATGTTGACAAATGACATTGACCAGTAAGTAAGGTAAGTGATGTAAATGTTCCGATTTCATGGGATGGAGAGAAGATTTTAATACATCTTGGGTGTCTGTGCAGGGAGGGGGTAAAACACTCTTATGAGTTGACTCTTAAGCACGTAAAACATCTGCGTTTACAGCTCGACTCCGACAGTGACCTGGTGGGGGACATGTGCGACAACAACAACGACATCGATGAGGACGGCCACCAAAACTCCCTGGACAACTGTCCCTACATCGCCAACAGCAACCAGGCAGACCATGACAAAGACGGGAAGGGGGACGCCTGCGACCACGATGACGACGACGATGGTATACCTGATGACCGGGACAACTGCAGACTGGTTCCCAACAGGGACCAGCTGGACTCTGATGGTCAGTGCTGCTACCGTTCGGACTGTTATTCCCTCTCTGTAGATTGACTAATCATACATTAAAGACCATTTCTCACGGTATCTCTTTCTTTTTTCCCATCATGGACAAAACAGAAATCACACGCTGGCATTCTCTCTCTTTATTCCTCCCTCTTGCAGCTGACGGCAGTGGAGACGCATGCTTTGATGACTTTGACAACGACACCATTCCAGATGCGTTGGACACCTGTCCGATGAACAAGGATATCAGCTCTACAGACTTCAGGAAGTTCCAGGTTGTTTTGTTGGACCCTAAAGGCACCACGCAGTCGGACCCTCTGTGGGTGATCCGCAGCCAAGGCACTGAACTCCTGCAGACCGCAAACTCGGACCCGGGCATCGCTTTAGGTTAGATGAAACCCAAAAAATCTATAACAAATAACTGTTTGGACACAAAACTAAAGCACATTTGTTGAAACAGGATATGACAAGTTCAGCTCTGTGGACTTCAGTGTGACGTTTTACGTGAACACCAACCGAGACGACGACTTCGCGGGCATTGTGTTCTCCTACCAATCGAGTCGTCGCTTCTACGTTGTCATGTGGAAACAGGTG
>KV751339.1:862384-876055 GCA_001698575.1 Mola mola
GTGTTGTTATCCTTTTCTGCTGGCCACTTGTAGATGTACACAGAGGTGTGGGAGGAACCGGCATCCAACACGATCCCATACTGGTGTGGAGACAGAAGGAGGGTTTCCAGTGACGTTAACTGTGGATGTGTTCCATCCATGGATCTTTTTTAAGCATCCGGTGTGATAAGTGTACAGAACTTATCCCAGAATCACTGTTTAACAGGAATATTTTATCTGCACACGTGGCTTAGTTTCATTCTGCAACAATACTAGCTGTGGGAGACCTGCATTTTTGAAATAAAAGTGGTGACTTAATATTCTTATCAACTTAGACTGGTGTGGTAGTGGGTTTGATTTAACAGACCCTACTATAATCCAGCGGGCCCCCACAGACAGTGGCTACAACATTTAAATTTTGTTTTGTACCATACCTTGTACTTTTGGGGGAGGTGCCTGTTCTGCAAAACTGCTACTGTCACCAGGGCAACAATCGCTATGATACCAATCACGGTGATGATGATTGTCGTAGGCGTGTTCCAGGGGTTCTTCCCTTTCATCTCTGGGGGCGGAAAGACAGACAGACAGGAAGGAGAAGTGAGAAACGGGGAACACACTGGAAAGAGGAACATGGTGTGATAGCCAGTGTCACATCCAGATGCGAGTTTACAAGAAAGAGGCTGAGTGTTTAAATGTGTTCTTTTGTAACCAAGGGCTGCAGATTGATTTATTTGGTGTGGTGAACACACACCAGGCTAGAAGAGGATGTTATCTCAGCCAATGTATTTGAAAGGGTTCCCCAAGAAACTGCTTGGCTAATACTGAGCAAACAGCAAGATTTCATCTATGGGCAGTGACTTACAGGAAATCAGTTTTACACTCACTATTGAGGAAATAGCTGAAATGTTTTGTACAAAACAGCAGTTCGCATCAATCAAAATGATTAATGAATGAGTCAGTGTTAGGTAACAGTATCGAAGAATTTCTGCATGCTGGTGTAAGTATTATTTAAATCTTGAATATATATGGTCCGCTGCTGCTTGGTTTATTTCCCAATTCTTTGAGATTCCACGATTTACTAAAGTGATTACAAATGCGCGCACACACAAATGTTATTGTAGATATTATAATTTCAAACATTCACAGGTTATGTAAAGGCAAAAAGGTGTGAAATGCACTTTTGTGATTGAAAAGAGGAATGAAGACAACAGCCAGAATTATTGCATACACACACATGGCTGTTTGACAGCTGCAAAATTAAATAAACTGGAAGACGCTACCAGAGCGCTATCATGTGAGCAAACACATGGCTGCCTTCGTATCAGCCTGACCTGAAGAGATAGCAACCCCAGCCTTTTTTCCCACTGTGAGAAAACACACGAAATCTAGAAACTTGAGCTCAGAGAAGCAATGAGTAAAGAGAGAGCAAAGAACGGAAGGGAGCACTTACCTCTGTCTACTTCAATGAACTTACCACTGAGAGAGGAGGGAGAGAGAAGGAGCGATAGTTCTAGGGAGGGAGGAGGGACCAAAAAAATACAATGGAAGTAGACAGAGGAGAGGAGAGGAAAATAGGAAGGGGGAGAATGGACAGAGGGAGGCAGGAGAGTGATAAGATGAGGTCTTTCCATCATGGCCAAATAGGATTAGTATAGCTCTCTCTCTCGCTCTCTGTGTGCGTGCGTGCGTGCGTGCTCTCTCTGAAGGACTGAGTTTGGCATTTTCTCCCCAAGCTGGGGCAGCAGAGCCGGTCACTATGGAGACGGCTAAAGTGTGTATGTGTGCATGTGAACCCCATAAAAGGGTTTCTCTCTCTTGCTTTCTCTCTCTTCCCTCTCAAGGCTCCTTCTGTGAACTATTGAGAGAGAGAGAGAGAGACTCTTACTCTGGCAGTACTCTCTCTCTCTCTTGTTTTCCTTTCTGTTGGGTGTGTAGGAGGGGAAGTGGGGACTCCCTTGTTTGGCAGTTTTCTTTTCCCATTACTGGCAGACTGTGATGTCATCTCTGTGACGGATCGGAATCCCCTGCTTTTCTCCGATGCCGTGTGTGCATCTGTATGTGCGTATTTTATAGGAGAATAAGGGTTTTTGGAGAGGCTGTGTATGTTTCTGTGTGTGTACATCAAAACATTCTACATTGAAATAATAAAGTTTCTAATAATAGTTTATTTATATCTTACAGTGTTTGTGGATGAAATGAGGTCAGTTTATGTTTCAACAACAATCAGCATGGATGTAAAAATGTTAACAAAATTCCCATAAATAAATGTTGAAATTTGACCAATCTGTAATCATCATATAATGTCCTCAGCTTTTGACATGTGTGAAAAACACAGGTGTTTCACTGTAGGTATCTGCACAATGATTAAAAAAAAAAAATACTTGAAATTGTCCTTTAATGAAACGCATGCACAAAAACATACATGAGGTGACTATTGATTGTCCTGTAATTGTTTGACCATGTCAGCTCTAAGCAAACAGCCAAAGTTCACTGTTCTTCTTAATTATGGACCCAGTCCAAACTAGATACAGTGTCACTGTTTATTCATTCACCATGTTTTATTTACGTGAACATAAATTAGTTGCCCGGCTGACATCAGGGAGCGTAACTTACAGACAAATGCCATTCTGTGCATCAATAACAATTTCTAGCACCACCAAATAAAAATTAACAAATCTGAAGTATGAAAGGAGATCGAAACACGCGCAAATGCAGGTGTCTGATTGCTTCCGGCCTTGTATCTGATTGCTTTGTGACCCTTAGGCAATAGTCACAAAACGTAGCATATCTTTTATGGATTTTTAGTTTACAGCTTTCTTTTCAGCTATGGCAAATAATGGCACCAGATGTTGGAAACGTTATGAAAGTGTGGGTGGAGCTGTGCTATGAAACAAAAGAAGGTAACCACCACCAGGACTCTCTTGCTGTCATGCTGAGACTTGATCAGAAACATGCCCCATTCTTCCCGGTTCCAGCTTTTTATTTCCAGTCAATGGACCATCAGCTATAAAAGGGCACATCTTGAGGGAGTTTAAGACATTTAACCATGGAAAAGTTTACTGTAAATATTGGTGATCATTAAGTAGCTGTGTTAATAAATAACGACAAGAGGGAGGTCCCTTTCTTCCTCTAAAACGTGCAATCCAGTTTGCATGCAAATATTACCAGTAAAGCCTACAATTATTTTACTCTTCATGAGCTCTTGTGATACATAAAACTTAAATCAACCCATCAAACATTAAAATGCCTCATTCATTTCTGTCTGCAGAGTTTTAATTTTTCTACATGAGTGATGACATGGAACAGGATCACAGTAGCAACAACCGTTCAATCTGTCTAGTGTAATGTTTTCATTTAGTACATTTGCATCCCTTTCAGAAATTTTAGAATCCAGCCTTGATCTGCAGTGTGATTTTGCAGACTTTCTTACCTAAATCTATCATTTTAAGTCTGACACTTCCCACCATTGTACAAAAACAGAATATTCTACACGTTCTACCCGGAGAAGTGGAGCTGTGTTGCAAAGTTCTCGCTCATATAACCATCTGCCCAATAGTGAGCAGAGCTCAGCTGTTAATCACTATGTTTCAGGACA
Source organism: Mola mola (assembly GCA_001698575.1). Classification (NCBI taxonomy): domain Eukaryota; kingdom Metazoa; phylum Chordata; class Actinopteri; order Tetraodontiformes; family Molidae; genus Mola; species Mola mola. The sequence continues at coordinate 865,959 of KV751339.1, forward strand.
TTTTATACATAACTACTAATTAAAATGCTACAAATTAAAATGACTACTAACAACTAATTAAAATGAAACTGATAAGAAAAACTAACAAACAAATACAAGCATGATAACAGCTAATTAAAATGACAGAAAAAAAGCATCAATTGGAAAATTTATTGGACGGAGGACTCTGAGCTTTTATTTTGGTGAGACTGCAAATTTGTTGTTTTCTCAATCACAACGATGTATGTTTTGGATGGAAAAATGAAACCCAAAATGTTCCTAAAGGGACAGAGTAATGTTTGGTTTAGCCACCTGTGCAGTTGCCATTGTTTACGCCTGAACATGAGGTGACGTGACAGTCTTTGTTGAAATCATTCATCAAGGCTGACCACTCTCAATGGAGTGTAAACACCGGATATGCTGTACAAAGAATGACTGTTGTGATGACAGTAAAGAGCTCAACACTATGCTAAACACAACATGACTCAAACGTTGTGGTTACCGTTGTAATATATGTAAGAATCCCAGTGGTGTTGACCCTCAGGCTCATACAATGCTAATCTTAGCGCAGGTTCACATCTTGCTCAAGGACATCCTCTTGCATTGACGCAGGAGTGAAAACTCATGATTTAACAGTATATTAAGTCATCTTCTCGTACTATATAGCAGAACATCTGATGGATCTGTTGGTGAAGTCAACTTCTGATCATCTGATACTTAAATTCATTTTCAACACATAGAGTGAATAAAAACAAAAAAAATTCTTCACTAGTAAGGTAGTGGTCATCAGTATTGCCAAAAGAAAAACGAAACAAATAAATAAATCCTGCTTTAATCAAAGCCATTAAGGGACGTTCTTATAAAATAGAGTAAAGATGTTTCAGACTGACCTGCATCTCGCACTTCCTTCCAATGGTTGTTTGACAAAGGTTACCTCGCATGTCTTCCTTCAGTTTACCTTCCGATTAAAGTAGGAAAAATTGCCGCATTTGGTATAATCCCTAAATGATGATGCTGACAGATGAGCGTCAGAAACAAGTTGAGACATATTACGGGGCATACCGGTGCGCCGAATGGATGAGATCACAGAGGGAACCTTTTGGAACATGGACAAAGAAGACTTTCTGCTCAGAAAGCTTTTTGTGACAATTTTCATTGGACACACACGATCTGAACTTTCAAGCAGACATCAAAGAAGTTCAGACAGACCACCAAAGTAAGTGCCGCACAATATTTCCCTTTCTGACCTCTCTGTAAACAAAGGTAGTGCTATAGGGAGGCCATGATGTCTCAGGTTATGGCAGGATGAATGACAGAGTGGTGGGGAAAGGGAAGCATAGAAAAATACTGTAGAAGTTAAAAACAAAACATCTGCTATCTCTTTAGTCCATTAGCAAGTTAATGGGTGTATGAAGGCACTTTGGAAGGAAACCTGAGATTTAACATCAACTTCTTCTGCATGCAGTAGAAACAAGTGCTGTTTGGAGAAGCAGCAATCCCATCATTAACCAAAACAGTGTTCAACAACCATGAGTGAATAAATAACATTCACAGCACTAAGCCGTTGTTGCCTCATACTCTCCTTGTGTAAAGATGATTGTTTACGACATTTGTTACTTAGTTAAGGACTATAACCAGTAGTCTTAGTCTAAAGTTCAAACTGGATTTTTACAAGTTTAAGAGTACAGCATTTATAGTCCTCATACAAATAAATGCACTTGCATAAAGGCCAAGACAAACTTCATATGTCGGTCTGGTGTGCTCTCGGCACACAACTCAAACAGACAGGCATACTCCGCTCCCAGTTATACATTTTATACAGCAGGGTGTTTAAGTCCAGGCAAGACCTTGATCAATATATAATGACACAAGATAAGTCTCCATCTCTGCTGATCTGATATTCTTTGGAAAGGAAGAGAGGGAAGAGGGGTTGTGGGTTTGAACTGTTTACTCATTGCTGAGTCAAAGAGTGGTACATTACGTCATCACTGTGGCCTTGTAAAGACTAAGACCACGTAACATCCCTGTGAATCAGGTTTAAAATGTTTTGTACTGCTCTGGTGGTTAGGTTCTAACAAGTCATTAGCCTTTGCAAGGACATGTGCATGATTATTGTAGAAACTCTGATACATGCGTTACCTAGATACACAAGTTGTCTAACAGCAGTGGAAAATCAAACTCGAATCCTTTTAAATACTGTGCATGTAAACAAGTATTTAATCAAGTATCGTAAGTTAGAAGTCCTCATTAAAGTGTACTGTTTTTTTTTTTTATTTATTTTTTTTTTTGTGTTTTGTTTTTTTACTTGCATAGACCTGAAGGCGTCTATTGTTACTGTGCACCAATGGGACTCTGAAGGACACTGTCCTTGTGTTAACACTGGGTTTCTTCTGCCAGTAAATCAAGCAAACATTTGTTTCTCCTAAGGACACAGCGGCATTCACTAAGCAGCTCTATAAATACTTTTCTGGCTATTGTGAAACGTCCTGGTAAATGGGAGCCTCTGGTTGCATCACATGGCGAGAAATAAGAGGAAGCGACCTTTTGCACCACAGAGAAGTGCTCTTTCATTCAGTTCAGGTCGCCCATAGGTTGGACTGATACTAACTCATGTCTGGTCTACCTTGACCTTTGGATGAGGGGAAAAAAAACACAAAACTTTGTGGGTTCATTATGAAGGATCTTGCCTAACATCGCTGACTGAAATAGAAATAGCCACAAATATAATATTATTCCCATAATGGAGACATGGCATCTACAATGATAGCAAGTTCACCCTGTATATGAGGTCTCAACTTTGGGTTTTGTATTTTTTTATTGTTAAAACAGTCTGGAATTCACTGATACATTAAAGATATTTGAAAAAATACAAGAACAAAAACATTTGTTTGGTCTCTTTCCTCCAAGTTTCTGAGATTTCTGCTTTCATGTAAAATAGTGTAGGTGACTAGAATGTTATTAATGGTGCTCCTAGTGTTTAAAAAAAAAAAAAAAAAAAAAAAATGGTAGTTCTTGATCTTTTTAAAATGTGCCTTAAATGCATACAACAAATTAAATTCCATTCACTTCCATTGCGATGGCATGGAGACGGAGAACTTTATCTTTTTGGTATTTGGGTGAACTGACCCTTTAAAGTAAATGGCAAGTCTGCTGCCTTGGCAGTTTAGATAAGGTATCAGCCACTTAACATAAGCAAATGTAACTCTCGTATACATTTTGAGATTATACAGACATTCTTGAAATACCTAAAGGGCATAAAACACCTCTTTAAAGGGTCCAGTTTATATATAAAAGTCACCCATCTTAAAGACAATTTGTGATTAAGATAAAACAAAGTTTGAGCTTTTAATTTTGGCAGGTTTTTCTGAAATTTCTCATTTGGCAACAATTATCAGAGATAAACTGCATTTCATTTTTGGTCCAAACTGCATTTGAAATTTATTTTAAAAAATCCAGAGCGAAAGGATATCCTGAGTAATTGTTGATTTACAGTCAAAGCAAGCACTACAGATAAAGTACATACAGCCCCCATTGTAATAGCATGTAGTCAGAGGCATACAATATATCTAACTCTCATAACCTCAGCCAAAAATTCAAAAAGATCCCCATGGTATAAGATGGTATGTATAATTTATAATATTTCTAACATCTTATTAATAATATCTAATTACTTATTGCAATATCTGGCCTTCTTGTAAAATTTCAGGATAATGAGCTGAAAAGCTTGATGCATCAGGTCCCTTAAACTAAGGTATCAGTCAACTACCATAAATAATTATAACTTTTATTTACAATTTTGAGATTGACTCGATATTAGATAATCAATGCATAAGCAGCCTATAAACAAAACATATAGCCACTTATGCCTTTGAGTTTCTACTGACCATGAAACGGAGAGTATTTAGCTAAGTGCACTTTAAATCATCCATATGTCAATAAAAATATGAATTTGAATCACACATTGGATGCACTGATACTCAAACCAACTCCTATGGTATGCATTCAATTAGAATGAAAACAGTGCAGTTACAGTAAGTCACTGATGACTGCTGTCGTGCATACAACACAATCTTAAGAGTGCCTCTGTGCAATTTATCACGCTCACACATGCTATGGAAAAGTCAGACACCAGCCCACACCTCACCACACAGTTGAGAAAGAACATACACTGACCTGATGCGTGACATGTACATGTTTGGTGACCTCTTAGTCTTGCACTGGCATGCATGCATGCATGTGTGTGTTTGTGTTTGTGAGCGTTTCAGAGCAGTACACCTACCTCTTTGTGCAGACATGGGTTCCGTCTCAGCAGCAACACAATGATCTTTCTATTCTTTGCCCCTCTCTGCCCTCTCTCTCAAGTAACACAGCTCTCTGCTCAGTCTGCTGCTTTTCAGCACCTCCTTTCAGATACACTTGCTTTATTAGGAGAAGCAGAGCTTCCCTCCCCCCTGTGTTCAGCCCCCCCCCCCCCCCCCCCCCCCACACACACACACACACACACACACACACACACACACACACACACACACACACACACACACACACTTTTTCCCTTTCTCTATACCTTTAGCTTCTGTCAATCATTGATGTGCTCATCCTGCCTCTCGCAACTTCCTGCATCCTCTTCTTAATTTATCTCTGCCATACCCACCTTATCCCTCCTCATCATTTTCCCTCTGCCTTTTCTTCCTCTTTGAGTCAGCTCCCAACCAGTTAGATCTGGATGGGAGCTGAAGCTGACGCTGGAGGGATATAAGAGAAAAGACAGTGGGTGAACGCTCAAGTTAATTTAATCTTAACTGGGAGGCAAAAAAGATCTCTTGACGGCTTTAGTGAAGTGCTTAACTTCAAACAGAAAAAGAATATTAAGTAGCCGCTATGAGGCATTACAAAATGTTTACATGCAGTAGAATGAAGCTTCCAGTTAAAGCTAATAATGAAACCTTGAATCCAGGAATGTGCCATGGTCACTGCTGTGTGTGTGTGTGTGTGTGTGTGTGTGTGTGTGTGTGTGTGTGTGTGTTCACATTTGATTTACACGCTTGAACCTAAGCTGAAAAAACAGAGCTCTGTGTGTTTTAAAGCCACCGTCACAGAGGGAGTTCAATTCCAGTTCCCACACCAGGCTACACTTTAACCATGAACATTAACTCACCACTAATATCAGTACAAGAAACATCTAACACTATCAGCAGCTAACAGTTGGGGGTAATAAATGAGCACAAGCGGTTTTAGGGGAACGCCCATTTTAGGTGGGGCTATTTCACTTTGAGCTCCCCCCCAGCATTTTTTTTTTCAGAAATAAATGAAACGACAGTAATCTCACTTTAATGGTATTCAAAATGACGTGCAGATTATTTCCTTTTAAGATGGCACTAATATCCTATCATTCAGTTTGAATCTGCCAACACTCTAGCCGTCTGTCACTAAACATGAGCATCATCATTAGTCAGGGTAAATCTATTAAGCCGGTGGTGTGCACAGTCAGTGGGTGGGGTGTTACTTCTGCTACTGAGTGCTACAGTTGGAATATCTTTCCATGCCCATCTACGTGTCTCCCTGTGCTTAGTTTCTGTGGTCAGTCCCACTGCATCTCTGATCTTACTGGTATGGCTAAAGTCCCTTTTAATTGTACAAAATGCTTTTGTTTCTTCAAGCTATTTTTAAATCTCCCATTTAAAGGAGTAGTTTGATCTGCTCCGATATCATATGTCACACATGTTCGGAATTATGAAGGTCCCATTGTGTAACAGGCTTGGCCTTTACCTGGGAAAACATCACGTGACCTCTGGGGCGTGTTCCTGTGGTGTCTACCGCCAGAGTGCTGATGCGGGGGTCATTTGAGTACTGTGGGTTCAAAGGTGGGGCCTCCACGGATCATAATTTTACATGCACGTCCCAATGATGCTCAATCAGTTTTGGATCTGGGGAATTTAGAGGGAGCGTCAAAACTTCTCTTGGTCCTGAGTCTAGTAAGCAAACAAGACAAACTCAGAACATGTAAAGAAAGAAAAAATTTAATTAAATAAACTCGTCGTTCATTCCTATTGCTATCATGAGATTAGAGTAGAACAATTGGACAAACTCTGGGAAACTCTTCCCGGTAAGATAAATAGAACCAAACATTAGAGAAGGCAAAGAAGGAGGGCTATAGAAGCCATGGTAAAACAAGAGAGGGACCATACAGGCATTCGCTTGATGGGTAAACCTCTTTGGTGTTTTGAAATCTCTTCCCCCCTCCATATGTGTTTCCCCTCTACCAGTGGAGGGGAAGTAAAAGGATGTCAGAGACAAAATGGCATTTTTATTTCACATTTTATACGATCCCTATGAAAAGTAATGTAATAGAAAAGTGCTATCCAACATAACGTCACCCTGCTAGGGCTGTAAACCAGTAGGAAGTGTGACTTTTGTTCAGGCTTTTTGCGATTTTTCATTATGTCCTCATTTTACACCGATTCAGCAGCTCCTCAGTTCCTAAAAAGGCAAAATCACAGACTAGACAGGATAGAAAGGAACTAAGGGGTCAGGGTTCATAACATGCTGGACCACATATCGAATCAGCAATCACCCAAACATGGCAATCAATATATCATATGTTTAATGTGATGGCCCCACTTCGCCTTTCTGGCACTGAAGAGGCTTTTAGTTGGAGAGCAATTGTTTAATGAAATGCAGCCATAACAATATTACATTTGTATTGTCTTTTATTAATCCGTAATGACTTATACATTTCTCTTTGAATAAGGATTCAATTTATATTTAAATTTAAATGAAAGGGGAAATATTTCTGTTGGCAATGTAGCAAACAGAAGTGTCAAGGCTCATTGATGTAAAGAAGAAAAATGGTGGTATGTTTTCAACATATGCACAGCCACTTAGACAAGCAGATCAAAGCTGATTTTCCGTGGTAATTTAAAAGGTTCAAAGTGGTGAGGAAGGATTGATTAGCATTGATAATATGTTTCAAGTCGTTCATGATTGACAACTGTGCTGCTTTGGCGAGGAGAGAGCGTCATAAAGCATCTTGGCTCCATTCCTTTTCTTTTCTTTTTTTTTTAAACTCAAGGAATGAGTTGTGGTGACTTGTTTCTTTTAATTTCCTTTCTTCTGATGTATGCCTTTTGAGTTATGTAATTCTGTGGGGAAATTAGTACTCAAATCAAATGTATTTATATAGCGCCAAATTACAACATAGTTACATCAAGGCATCTTTACATGGAGAGCAGGTCTAGACCAAACTATGGAATTATTTAAAGAGACAGATGCTGTGCAGTCAATTAATGTAAACTCAGATGTAATGAGGTAATGGTCAGACAGAAGAGCGTTTTGAGGAAAAATTGTTAACTTGTCAATTTCAATGCCATATGTTAAAACAAGATCAAGGATATGATTGAAGCAGTGAGTGGGTTCATTCACATGCTGGGAAAAGCCAATTGAGTCTAATAATGAAAGAAATGCAGAACTATGGCTGTCACTTTCTACATCTACATGAATGTTGAACTCACCCATTGTAATGATTTTATCTGTACTGAGTACTAAACTCTGATAGAAACACAGAAAACTCTGATAGGAACTCTGAGTACGGACCAGGTGGACGATATACTTTAACTAGCAGAACTGTTTTTTCAACTTTCCAGTTTGAGTGGGAAAGACTGAAAGTGAGGCTTTCAAAAGACCTATAGCCAGATTTTGGTCTAGGGTTGATTAATAATCTGGACTGAAATATCGCAGCCACCCCCCCTCCTCGACCTGCGGTACGAGGAATGTGAAAATTAACCTGAGTGGGGGGGGTGTAGATTCATTTATACTGACATACTCATCCTGCTGCAGCCAGGTTTCAGTGATACAAAATAAATCAATAAGATGATCAGTTGTCAGATCATTGACTAGCAGAGATTTGGATGATAGTGATTGAATATTCAACAATCCACATTTAATTGCGGTATTGTTTAAATCCGAATTTGCGGTTGTTTTGATTTCAGTTAAGATTTTGTTTTTAGCTCCTCTTCTAAGTGATTGGGATGAAGTGTATTTGCTATAAAGATTGCACAGTAAAAGGCTGTTTTTCCTTTTTGGTCTTCACTATATGTGTGCACAGCAGAGAAAATGAAGCAAACTGTACGTTAGATTTTTAAATCATCAGAAAAGATAAGGTCTGCAAATGGAAAACATTATGATCAGCATCATATAAATGTCCAGAGAGGACAGAGGGGAAAAAGGGAGAGCGAGAGAGAGAGATTCAGAGTGTTGACATTTGGCATTGGCACAATTGACTTCAAACACAGGCAACAACCTATTTTATTTGTCATTTCCTCATTCTTGATCTTTGCGTGGACCGGAAGTTTTCTTGTGGTCATTTCAAATTCAGAAGACACTATATTAATATGCTAGATTATTAAATAAGAAATTACATACTGTATGTAAATATGATTACCTGGGATGAGAACACGTTAGAGACAAACTGCATCAGAAGTCTCTGCAACTGTTGAAGCCCTCAGGCAGCTGAACCAGCTGTGATCAGTTGCCGCCATTGTCAGAAATGGACGGTTTTTCAGGTGAAGCTTCCAAGGAAAAGAGCCCACATTTCTCTTAAACATGTTTCCTTGTTTCTTCTCTCCCCGTTTGGTTTCCTCACCTCTCTACATGCATGGTCGGATATAACCTGGCCTGCTTGCCAGATTACATCATAATATACTCTAAATTGTTGCTGCTCTTCTCTTCTGCATAGCTTTTTCTTCGCAGTGGCCGCAAATTTGTTTGCGTGGTGACCCACCATGCAATAATGTTAAAAGCAGAAACACTGTGTTTTGCTCAAGTTTTTAATTGCAAAATCTATTCTAACTCAAGCTGCTTGCAAAGTTAAATCTCATTCTTATTTAACGTTGCATACAGAAAGGCATTTGACTGTTGGGTCTAGAAATATACATGTTTCTGATCTTTGTACAACAGTATCCAGCCAACCGCACAGTGCTGGAGCAAATGCAGTACTGAAGGAAAACATAATGGGGCCACATGTTTTATCAGCATTGGATAACGATGTGAGATTACCTGAAGTTATCACAATACTATTGACTTTTCTTGTCATTTACTGAATATTGAATACGCAGATATCATGGAACATCCCGATATTCTAAATTTAACTAATGAATCCTCTAGTTGCTGTAAGGGTCAGTCATTGAATAGCATATTATATTATTAGCATATAGCATTATTTGGATGCTCTTCAGTGGCAGCAAATTTTATAGGTAATTAATAAGGGAAAAATATAGTGATTACCAAATCCATCCACCTCGGATGGGCTTTGTGTTTGACAATCAGAAGATAAAATGCTTTAACTATAGTTCAAGACTATAGCTTCCTTATGTCTTCATTTTGATTGTGTTGCCTTGTTGACATTGACATTTAGATGAAAGCGTCACTGTGCTCATTGATAAGTCTGCTGATATTCCAGATTGTTCTTATTCTGGACAATTCCCATGAAAATTTCTAATTAATAACAGTTGTCTGTGCTTCTGTTGTCCAAAAACTAATAATCACAGCAGTGGCTGACTCATTTTATTATGTCAGACATAACCATTGTTTTCATCAACTACATTGGTCAGCCTTTTGACACCTTCTGTCATAGTCCACTTCTGGTTTTCCCCTCTAACAACCCACTCTACCTGCCTGCCCACCTCTCCTAATCAAAATCATCAGACTCACCTGCCCCCCCCCCCCAGTCGGCTCTATCACCCAGCCTCCTCTTAACCAGCTCCTCCACACTCACTCTCTGTCAAATTGTCTGACCTGCCTTCTGCCCCTGACCACGTCTCCTCGTCTCTGCCCTGGTAACCTGACCTGCCCTCTGTCTTTGGACTTTGCATCTGCCCGCTCCCTGTCTGCCTGCAGCCTGCCTGGACTTCCTCTCCCGAGACTCCTGCCCCATTCAGAACTTGGACTGTGCTCGCCGACCAGGCTTCCTGATTGTCGTTTGTTTGGACTCTTGAACATTGTCAATAAAGTTCTGAGAACTTGTGCTGTTCTTAGGTCCGCTGTCACACCCATTACACCTTCATATATTTGTTCATTTCATTTTTTAAAATTTTTTTTTTTTTTTGCAAATTTGTTCAGAG
>KV751339.1:876102-906078 GCA_001698575.1 Mola mola
TATGATTTTTTTGTATTGGCTTTTAATTGTTCTTTCTGTCACTGTTTTGTTTTGATAAATTTTGAGTCCAAGCCAAGTAAAAGGTTTATCTGAGCTTGTGCTGTATTTCTTGAAAAAGAAGCTTTAAAAGCATATTAGCCTGATGGAACAAGGGGGGAATAGAGTAACAATTGTAATGCATTATGAGGGCATTGTGTCACAATCATATCTCAGTGAGAGCTGCCTGATTGAATCATAGTAAGTCTTAAAGCTGTTAAGAATGTTTTTAGTGTAGCAAGACGATGTGCCGTGAAAGAGAGACAGAGAGAGGATGAGAGAATAATTTTAACAAGTCATTATCAAGGCAGTGCAGTAGACAACAGCTGGACAGGCAGACAGAGTGAGAGGATCTCCGGTTCATACATAGGATATTAATGGTACGGCCCCCATGCTCCACCCTGTGCCTGTCTCTTTTCATCAGCCACAGCTGCACTGAACAGGAGATAGTGTGTTTACATGGTCAGATTAAGATCTAGAAACTGCACTTTTATAGCATCGCAAATCAAAATGTTAGAATTACCGCTCTGGGGGTGTACGGTTGTGCAAGTCAAGTTGTTAGTACAGTATTTGCAGTGACTCATATCTTGGCTTGGCTGAGAGTCGGGTGACATCATACAAAGAAAACCAGATGAAACTCAATATCAGCTAAATCAAACAACTTGTGGTGGACTACAATGCTTCAAATAAGGATGATGCTGAAAAAAGCTCTAAATTCTACAACATAGATAGCAAAGAAGATCAACAGAGGCACCACAGTTTCAAGGGGGGCACCCAAGATTATTACCACCAATTGCATGTCTGACCAAACTGAAATTATGGTCACAGTCTCCCGTTCTCTTTTTGAGAAGTTATTTTGTTCAGTACTTGGATGTAAAATGTCCCTGCTTCTGCCCATGCCCTGTTAGGTATTTTTGTGAAATTGCCTGAGTTCTAACTAAAACTTTGTTTAATACGTTGCAGTGACTCTGGCTATCATAAACTAATTAGTTCATTCTTGGGTCCAAGTTGACGTATGTTCTAGATTTGAAGGTATTCCTCTAAAGCTTTTCCAAAGTTTAAGTGACTGGTTGGGATGAATGGATGGATGAAAAGACAACATCAAAACATAATGTCTCCCTGATAAGACATGGTAAACATTATGCCATGTTTGTTAAATCATTGCTGGAACATTTGCCTGCAGTCTTAAACGTTTAATCCTACATAATGCTGTGCCTTAATGTAGCTGCACAGAGCTCGCCTGACTGTATATAATTAATATTACTTTATCAAGAACGATGAACTAGAAAGAGAAGCATATTAAAGTGAATCATAGTTACTCAAGCCTAATGTCTTTGTGAAGGATTGTGTAATATGTACAAATTGTGAGGCTTAATATGGCCTTCTCTTGGCCTTGAGGCTAGTAAGTAAACAAAACAAACTCACAAAATGTCAACAAAGAAGATATCTAACTGATAAACTACTTTAAACAAGAATGTGTATATCTTCTCCATCCCGGGCATAGTAGTTCTGAGCACTTACCGAGCAAACGATCACCATAGCTACAACTTAAGATAATTGCAGCCCAGGAGAAGTGAAGTTATCATCAGCTGCTGTTGGTGGTTAGTCTGCCTCCTGTATTTTGAATAACATCAAATTGTGGCCATAATTTAAAGGTATCCCTTTAAAAATGCCCATTACATCTAAACTGCATTACAAGAATTTGTCCGAATTTCTCAGCAGTTGAAACAGATTCCATATGATAATACAACATGTATGTAGTCTCAAATACTTCATTGTTCTGGATTTGTGGTTTTGAGTTTGGGGAAAAAGTGACTGAAGAATTGAAAAGACTTTGCTTGACTTATGGAGTTATAATCAGAAATTAGTTTCCAAAGCCACACATGAAAATGGCAGCAGAGGCAACCCTGCCAATAAAGGCTTCATGTTCCAGATTATATTAGAAAGAAAAGGGGAAGCTTTGTGACAGACCAAATGTAATTAGTTAAGGGGTCAATCAAAATAAGAGACTCAGTTAGGGTTAATACATAATTCATATGACCCCTTCACTCATGTTGACCCTTTTTTGGGCTGCGGTCCCTCCCAATTTGGAGCGTTGCCATGGTAATGGGCCAAAAAGGAAATGGAAATTGTCAACAAAGAGACTTTCTGTTGCTTGTGTATTTCTGCAATATAAGAAACGTGATTGTTTGGCAAAAATAGCTCGAATTTACCCATTGCTATGATTGAACTGTGGCATTAACATGGATGGAACGGTTTATTTAACCACACATTTATATTTACAGTTGGGAGATTTTTCTCTCTCGCTTGTTTTTATGATCACGTTGCTATGCACTTTGAGGGATTTTCTTGTGTGTTATGATTGTGAAATGTCTGCTCGTGGTGCTTTTACAGCCATATCAGGTCAAATACCATATATAACATTTGGTAACGCTGTTTCTCTTTCCATCACATTATTTGGACTTAAGTGGATTTGAAACTGTCCTTTTAGTCATCCTAACCCTTGGTTTCAGTTCAGCGCGGACCTTTGTTTGTCACTGGGGGAGGAAACGTAACATAGCATAACAAAAATAGGAATAAGCATATAATTATGCTGATTACTTTGCTTACTTTAAACATAATGTTCTTTTGTTTGAATCCTTTTAAACTGTGAGGCACTTTACTCCAAGTGTCTGAGGTTTTCCTGTAATTGTGTAGTTGTGACATGTATGAGTTGTTGCACCATTTGTAGTGCAGCTTCAACATTTTCATTTTAATCCACAACAGTCAGCATTTGGACAGACATCCTCAGACTTGAAATTGAATTGTCAGTTTTGTTCCCTTAATTTGACTTCATCGACGCAGAGATGTAGATTGACATACCCTGCCCTCTCTTGACTTAAACTAATATTTACACAGGTCTGCATCTGTATTTACATTGTCAGAAAATAAGTGAAACCAGGAGAGATTTGTTGCAAACGGGTGCAGCATTCTATGTTAACTGTTTTCTTTGTGGGAGAAAAATAAATTGGCATTTTTCAAGTCAGTTTTCAACATCTTTCTTTGCTGTTATTGTTCCTTCGGTTCATGCTGACTATTAAAAGATTTGCACTTTTAAAATCAGCCACCTAAGGGTCAGTAATGTAATGTCAGTTTGTCAGGATTCAGTCAAATTAAATGCAAAAATTCCAAGTTAGACTTTATTTTACGCAAACAGGATACAAAAAGGTACTAGAGAGATTGCATTTACAGTATCAACTTTGTTTACTTAATTTGATTGGCACTGCTAAACCTTTATTAATTGGCTAATTCTGTTAAGTTTGAGTAAAATCCCACATAGAATTTCCAGGAATGGATCTCTTTTAATGGTTAGTATGAAATGGGAAGAAAAATTACAAAATGATGTAGAATAGAGATGAAATGAATTGATTTTTTTGACTGGAAAATCAGTTGTTCTGATTATGTCTTTTTTAAATTAAGAGCCTAAACTTGACTCCATATTGTCACGTTTATACTTATACTGCAGTGGTTTAAGCATGTCCCCTCCTAAAAGAAATGAAATCTTTCTAAAAAAAACTGTTGAACCAATAGCGTTTTTTTTTTAAGCTACCAAAGACATCTAAAGAAAAACCTTTATTGACCACCAAAGCATTTTTTCAGATGAATTTAATATTGCAACTTGCATTTAAAAGACATTGAGAATCAAAAATGGGACAAGCCACCCACAGCGAGCGAAAGAAAGCAAAGGTTGAGTCATCTCAAAACAGACCTTTCTCAGTATTTTCAAAAGGTCATAGACAGAAAGGAAGCTGTGGGAAAAACCGACTCAGGGGCGTTTGTTTACGCCTCTTATTGAACTGCAACTTACATCTCCCACAGAATATATGACGTATATTCTGATGCTCCTCGCTGCTCAGTCCCTTCGACAATGTCAGCAGTTTGTCCCGTTGAATTTACATACCGCTTCAACAGACCACACACATCTCACTGAAGATTAAAGCAGAGCTGGGTGGTGTCGTTCCATATGTTTGCTTTAAGGACAGAGTGTCGGGTGGCTTGGTGTTTAAGAAGCTGTTTCACATTCAGGTGCTTCCCTGTGGATGAAACCAACACCAGATACTTTCCTATGAAACATTCTGGCTTATATGAGAAAGTGAATTCATGTATTCTAAAGACTATAGGGCAAGTGAACATTGATAGTCTGGGGTTCTTTTTTGATGCCGTGGCATCAAGCAGACACTGAAGCATCACATTTGTGTAGTTTGGGGCTGCACTTACAATTTGATTTCTCTCCTGTGCATTAATGTGACACAGGTCGCCTGCATTTAGCAAACCACACACACCTTTTAAATGCTCAGCTTTCAACTCGGGTCTGTTCTTCTTTTCCATGTCTTACAAATGGCGTATGGCACTGATCTGTGAAACTCTCACACTTTTCTGATGTAGTATAAATAAAGCATTACTCTTGAATATTGTAGTTTCTTGGCAAAAAGGCATTGTTACATGTGCTTTTTAATGTGCAGTCATTTTAGCAAAAATACTTTTTGCCTTCTACAGACAGAAGGCAGAGTGTAGTAATGTTACATCCACGTTAAATGCAATTGCATACCACTTCTTTTGAGGTACAAAACCAGTTTAATGGTTTTTGACGTCTCTCTGATATGTCTAACTATGAAACATCTGCCCAAATTCGTATTGAAAATCAACCCCAAAGTCGTCTCCTCAGCCTCAGTTGCATAACGTAGCATTCTTGAGGTTATTAATTATTTTTCTCACAATGTTTCGATCGGAGATTATTGTGGTGGGCATGTAGCCTGATAAAGATGAAGATTATTTCAAAAACCACCTCCATTCTTAGACAGAGTCATCAATAAATGAAAGAATGTTCTGTATGTTTACATTTGAAAAACATTCCCGATACATATTCCAAACTCGAGAAAGGAATGTCATCGATATATAAATACATTTACAATAACTACAACTTTTAAAAATTACGTGGTCAATCCAAAATAACACTTAAACATTTAAAGTACAGTATTATACAACAAAACTGAAATAAGAGACCAACACTTCATGACAAATTAATTGTCATACATGTGAAATATACATTAATATTCCAACTTTTTTTCATTTACAATTTTCGTCCAGACATATATAATATCTTACAGCGAGGAGAAATTTCAGTTAATGGTAGGACAAGTGCATAGCAAAATAGATCATTTGACTGAGTTAAAGAAACACACACATTTGACAAACGAGCTTTAGAAAACAACATTAAAACCATGTTTTTAAGGCAAATCTTATCATTTAAAATTGGCATAGTCTGAGAAAATGTCGACAAAGTCCTGTACCACCCTGTAGCAAAAGTCATACTGTTCCTGTAAAATAAAGAGAAAAACAGGGAAGACTGATTAAGCACGTTGCAGCCCATTTAATAATGAAAAATTAAAGCACCTCCAATTATTTAGGATCCATTTTTGCTGAAACTTACCACAGTTTGGACCATATGAGGCCTCTGCATGCGTAAACTCTTCACAGTTTGGAACACGTCCAGCAGGCCTTCTGCCTTGACTCGCTCCAAGATATTGCTCAGTGCAATGAATGTACCTGTTCGCCCTGCGCCAGCACTGCAGCGCAAAAATACAAAAAGTCAGACACGAACTGCTGTTGCATGCAAAACACTGCAGTAAAAGCACACATGTGGCAATAAGAGGCAAAATGAGCGACTCACTACCTGCAGTGTACAACGATGGGATGGTTCCCAGACTGCTGCTGCTGTCTCTGCACTGAGGCGATGATGTCAATCATGCCTTTTCCCTCGGCCGGGATGCCCACCTCTGGCCAGCCGTGGAAGTGGAAGTGCCTGATGACCCTTGTCTGCTTCTCCTGTGAAGGAAAACGTGGAGGCAGATGAGCAATCATAATGACTTTAATATGATTTATTTGCAGTCGATGAAAGCATATAACGCTGCATACGCTGGGGCAGCTTTAGCGTAGGTTAAGTGTGCTGTAGTGGTGCAGGTAGGAACGTAGTCGAGTCGCTGAAGGGTGTTGCGGGTCGAATTTAATTAAATCTATGAGATGGAAGGCTCCCATTTGATCATCTTAAAACACATCCTGCCCACCACATTTCCTCTGGCAACCAACAGTTTTATGAACTCAAGTGCGGTTCATGTTCTGTGTAAGTCATGTTAGAATCCTGTGCAGTTTTAAAAAGTCCAATACAAAGAAAAAGTTTCACTTCTAAATCCACACACGTTAATGTTTGCTAAACTCCCAAGAGATTTGGGTTTCACATTTTTCAGATGGTTTGATTCATATAATGTAACTTTTTGAGGCCTTTTAAAAGTAGAAAACTAATTTTCTGTCTAGGAAAATTATATATATTTTTATATATTTAATTTTAATCGGGAAAAAAATCCCCTCATGGGGATGCCCTGGATATGATTTTCCAGCATCTCTTCGTCCTTCAAAAAGCCTCATCCATCATCTGTGAATGCACTAATTTGGTCCTGCGCAGTCTCTGCCCACTGCTTGGCCCTCGTCCACAGTCAGAGTGAGCTGGAACTCGCGTGCTCTGTCAGCTTCAGACTACTCAACTACTCTACTAATTGATGCTGCACAGATTGTTTGGAAGAAGAGGAAGAGCTACTTTAGTACTTTAAGTCTCTACAACATTAAGCCCCTGTCCTGCAAGTTGTCAGGGTTCGTTCCTTAGGTATTCTACGTAGAAGATACAGGCTATCAAAATGCGTTTTTTGGACAGTGTCATTGTTTGGACAGAAAGGACAGAAATCCGCAGCCGTGATGTTGGCTGCTGATGTCGGTCATCGAGTGTGTCGCTTTATAGACGTGTTGACAATGTCAAAAACGTGATTATCATCCGAGGCAGTCTTAAAGTGTATATTTAATAAAACTTTGGTGTGTTAAACTGGTGACAGACTTCTGGTTTTGCTTTGACATGCAATTATGAAGCAAATATTGATTACACAATGTAAAGGCTATATAATATTGACATCTCATTTTGCAATTGGTTCCCCATGAATCTCGCTATCACAACAACATTCTGTTTGTCGCCGTGCAAAAAATGTGCAGGGGGGAAATGTAAGCTGAGTGGCAATCCAGCCATTCTACCATATCTGTATGCTTTCATGCCCAACGATGGAGCAAATGAATGGAGACATTTTGTACTGTCTTGAGAAAAAGGCAAAGCAGTTTGGTTGTCTTTATGACCATTACCAACAATGATGCCGCTTGGAAAAGTTGTTTTCCCTTTTGTAGGGTTAATGTTGATATAGATGTTCAATTTGTTAATGAAGCGTATTTATACCCATAAATTTACTAGTATGTAAACAATTTTGCTGCTACCATTTAAAGTACAACCAAATTTACTGGTTCCAGTTTTCATGTTTATTTCTAGTCATCCACAGAAAGAATGTAATATTTCTTGAAAAATCAAGACAGGCAATACTTTTTAATTGCGACAGGCAAATGTAATGTTTTGTCACAGACTCATTTACAGCCGTGTGCGGCACTTGGCTTATTTGCTTACCGGCACAAATGTCAGTACCAAGTCACGTAGACTGAATGTGTCGCACAGAGTGTCTCCCTTCAGCTCTACTGTGTAGTCTCCGTAGGTGACCGAGTCCTCTGAGGGCCAGTATTGGAAACATTTGTCCTGCAAAAACACACATGAGCAGTTAGTTTCATATATGACAATATTCTAAAACTCAAACGTTGAAATACTGCGCAATCAGGAAATAGTACATAAGAACAGTTTTGTGACAGGAACGTGACATCAGCACAGACTGGTACATTCCGCTGCTGCAGTAGGTCATCAATCGTAGCCTGCTGGCAGCAAGTGCAGCTTACCTGCTCCCTCTCCTGGAGCTCAGTGAGCATTACAATGGAGTGACATTTCCATTCCCACACCATTCTCCAGAAGTCCTCTACTGTGTGTGGAAGAGGACCCTGGGTGGCAATGAAGTAGTCCTTCTGTCTGTAGCCCTAAGGCACAGCAAAACACACATCTTCAGCTTTATTTACTCGAGCAGTATGTGGTAATAGAGAAAACAAACTCTGGTATCTGTAAGTGCTTACATCAATGAAAGAGGCATTGATGTAATCTGTAAACTCTTGTCCTCGTCTCATGGAGAGAATGACTCTGTTGAAGTCATCTGGAATGCAAATAGAGCAGTTAAAAAACATGTCATGTCAGTTTTTGGTGCAGAAAGTGCCTGAAAATAAAAGTAATTTAATACAACAGAGTACAGGGATGAGAGAACACATGATAAGAGTGTGCATTTAGTGACAGCCAGTATAATTTTCCTTCTGTCTTACATGGAATAATTTGCAGAACTCTGTTCTTCTTCATGTTTGCTGGAAGGTTCCCCGTTCTCATGTTCTCCTTCATTATTCGCATGTTGGTCAGTTTCTGGACACAAGTCAAGCAAATACAGCCAAACTGTTATGTGTTTTTGTTTTTTGTTTTTTTTGGCAATACCTGGATTGCCTTAAGCTCTTCATATCTATCATATCATCGTGTGTTAATTTTGCATTTAGTTGTTGTGTCCAACTGCACAAGGAGTACAAGAAGCAACAGCTGTTAGAAATCCACTTGTCTTCAGCTTGAGCTGGTTTTCTGTACGCGGTTGTGTTATTTGTGCAAATACCAGTGCAGCTCAAAAAAGTAGAATAACATAGAAAAGTAAATTTTGGGGTGATTAAGTTCCTAAAGTTAAATATTCAATAACTGATGGAAAAAATGAACTAGTCAAATTTTTTTTTGAGTTGCACAAAGAAGAAAAATATACGAATGTGGAGTATTCCATTAACTTTGATGGACGTAAACGCAGCAGTTTAATAGCGTTTGATCTTGCCATTGTCATTAATGAATTAAGGCAGGCAAATTTCAGTATATTACGGGTCTACTCTTTAGTCATTTAGGGTTCCTGATTTGACACTCGATTAAACCATCTTTCATTTGCCGGAATTTAAGAGGAGAGATCTTACCTTAAACTCTTCCTCTAGGCCAACCCGGTCACCATCTACAAAGGTGTTGTGCAGTTTTTGCAAATGTCCTTCCAGAGATGACACATCCAGCTCAGTGTCTCCGTAGAGGTAGTATTCAAGCAGGGCCTGGTAGATGAATGAATACTGCATCTGGGGTGAGAATACATACAATCAGATGAATGAACCCGAGTGAATGTGCATGGGCACGTTTGAATATTTTCCCGATGATTGCGAGCGGGATAATTCATACTGGTAATTGTTAGCTGAGCCTTGTGTCATGGCTGAAAAATTAACGAGCGAGAACTTGTCACAAGTCCAACTCACATCTGTCTGAATGAGCTGTGAGCGCTGCTCTCGTATCTTGGAGACGAACCCAAACACATTAACTTTTTGCTCGGCGTGCATCATGTCGATCATGGCATCTATTACGATGAAGGTTCCTGTCCTGCCAACACCGGCGCTGCAGGGACACAAACAAACCCCAGATTGAGTGGACCACAATCCTCAGCTGACACTTACGAGACAACAGACAACAATGAAAGCAGTGAAACAAAGGGACATCTGTGCTCGTTGCTATAGGCACTCAAAATGTTTCCAGCCTCGGTTTGTTTTCCAGCACACACAGAGCAAATATTTAACCTTAAATATAATGAGCTCCATAGAAACAAATTGGATAATTAAATCCATGAACTGGGGTCCTGTCAAAACAAACCATTCTCGTAAACAACAAAATAACAAACAACGATCAATCGGCTCAGCTTTCCAGTACCTGCAGTGGACCATAATAGGCCCAGAGAAGGTCGGATTGACAGTCTTGACCTTTTTGAGGAACTTGAGCATGCCGATGGGCGAGAAAGGAACGCCGAAGTCAGGCCAGCTGGTGAAGTGGAGCTGGGTGACCGGTCTGGGAGTCTTGGAAGTATCACTGGCTTGCTAAACACAAAGAAAATTGGAAACATTTAACATCTGCGTAGCTCTCAGCACAGTTGTTTGACTAATCTCAGCAACCAGCATCACAGCAGCAGCTTTCATGCAACAGATGTCTGTCTCATGGCCCTTCCGAAGTTACACAGAAATTCAAAGCTATGGCCAAGTTGGCTTACAGTAGAAAAGGAACTTTAATATACAGTTATGTTTATCTATGAATTACTCATAACCACAAGCACTTCCTGCGACTCACATATTGTATACAGAATTTGCGTATGGTGTAGTCCACTAGGACGGTGAAATCCTCTACCGCCACTCTCACATTCCCATAGGTCCAGCAACCCTGATCTGGCCAGTACTGGTAACACTTGTCCTGGGGGAGACAATAACAGCCATTATTTAATAAACTGAACATATTCATGGAATTTCCTTGAAGATGGTTCAGAAAGGTGTACTTGCTTCATTTTCACTGGTAGCCAGTGCAGATTAGTGTAAAAAGAAAGGTGAAACCACTCAATAATAGGTGTTGCTGGGTGATTACGGTACTGACTTAGAGGACTTAATAACACAGTGTAAAACCATTGATTTTAATCCGTCCGGATGGGTATTTAAATCTTCACTTATTCTCTTCTCATTGATCTTTGTAGCCTCTTTCTCCTCTTCCTGGTGAGCGAATGAGCTCCAGCTCTTGCGGCTTATAATAAAGACTTTGCAATTACAGCAGAGAAATGCGGCGCAGGAGGAGAGATTAGAGGTGTGAGCTTAAATTAAACTCAATGGTTTTACCTTTGACTATAATCAATACGATCCCCATGAGGTTCATTTCTTCTGAAATCGTATTTGCGATGCTCCATCAGAGCCTCCGCAGTGATGGAGTGGAGAGTTGGCTAAGTGGAAAAGCCAGTTCATAGCAATGGGTGTATATAAACCCCTCGGTTCCATGAATAGAACGCAGCCGAAATCACTCACTTCTTTCCTTTCTTTTAGATTTGTCAGCATGACAATGGTCGCTACTTTCTGCTCCCATATCATCCTCCAGAAATCTGCTGCAGTGTCTTCTTTTGGACCTGTAAGGCAAAACCGGAAATGATTATTATACTAATACATGATTTATAAAGGCCATTAATTTGATTTGAACTTATTAAGCCGGGTGTGAGCATACTTATGTGTCATTTGTTACCTTGTGCTGCTATGAATTTATTCTTTTCAGTAAAACCCTGTAAGAAAACATAAGGTTATCAAAAAATATCTGGGAAAAACAGCTCCAAGACGACTACTAATGGATTTGGGATTGAGATTGGCTCCTTAGCTGTGGTATCGAAGATCAGAAATAACACATTTCAGTCTAAACTTTTATAAACCTTTACAAGTATAAAATGGAAATGTAATAATCTGCAATTTAGCAACAACTGCGCAGACTTCACTTGTCGAGAATGATTGTGTGATAAAATCCGTCTGAATATCTGGAATCTGGAATAGCTACTAAAGGGCCTTGCAGGGGGACTGCTACCAACTATCAAGGAAATTAAGTCTTAAGTGTTGCTTTGTTGACTAATGAAATCACTACTCACATCAACATATGAAGCATTCACATAGTCTGAGCAGGGATTCCCATCCATCTGAGTCAACACCACTCTGGAATGATCATCTAATGGCGAAGATACCATCAATAAAATTTAAAGGGTCACAGTAGAATAAAAGCAATACATACAATTTGTCAACTGTACTCGGATTAAATGCTATGCAAAGGGAATGGAGAGCATTGAGTGAAATATGCTGTCTTGCACTGGATTACAAAAGAAAAGTGATACCATTTTCTATAGAATGTCCAACAACTGGTTTTCTTAGATTTACAGAAAGATTGGAAACAAAAGAGGAAATACAAGCCTGTACAAAGCACAAACTAAGTGAAGCCAAAGGATCTCTATCACCTTGTACAAGTCTTAATTATTTCATTACATTATTTCAGGTAGGACTCAAAGTAATCCTCAAATGACTTTTTCACAAAGATGGTCTTTAGGTAGCTCTTATCACGCTGGTGTTCATGTTCAAGTATTTTCACTAAGTATCTGGTGCTATAAAAGCAGGATGAAATGTCATGATTAAATGCAGTTTTAGGGGTTTGGATCTCTAGACAACGGCTCCACCTGGACACTACTCACAGACTTTGGCTTTAAATGAATCTTAAGCACAGGATGGCAGCATTTGTGTACAGTGCTGAAGTGTTGATGCGTTGCCCAGCTTACAAGGTAAAAAGGAACTTAACAAAAGATGCCTGTTCATTGGACAGAGACAAATTCGTCTTTTCCCTCATGTACAGTCTTTATGCTAAGCTAACTGACTGCTGGCTGTAGCATGAAGGTGTGGTATCAGCGATCTATGATCTCTCAGCAAGAATCAGATCAACTTTTAGAGGTTCATTTTTTCAAGACACTGCAAACCTTTGGTTAACCTTTGGTTAAAACATAGCTAAGGATGACCCCTCACCTCCAAATCCCCTCTCTTCCTGTGCTCCATGACATGCAGTTAAAAATAGCCTTAAAGGGATAAAGAAACCCCAGTGTTCTCAAACGCAGGGAGCAGCAGTGACGGAAGAACAAAGCTAAAGAGACAGGAGGATATTACATAATTAGGAGCTGGCCGAGGCGGCGGTTGGCGACATCTTTTAAAAAAAAAAAAAAAAAAAAAAAAGACACAAAAAAGACAATTATACGGACAAGTGGTAGAAAAACGCAACCTTGAAAAAATGAGGAGGGTTTTTAGTTTCACTGTGAATGAATGCACAAGCTGAAGGATCAACTGTATGTGAAAATGTAACCCGTTTAAAAAAAAAAAGGGCCCTTGAAGACACGTGCACACGCAGGAAGGAAGCTGTGAGTCGAAAGAAACCGAGCTCCTACAGAACAGAATGTATGCTCACAGGGAAGGATGTTGGGGTATCTGTTCTTCTCCTTGTTGTCATCCTTGTTGGCCTCCTCATAAGTCCCGATGGGATTACCACCCGGCAAGAACTGAAAAAATGACAAAACATTGAGATTTTACACCATTTAATTAAAAAAAGGAAAAAATCTTGACTTTCTCGGTTTGTCTGATTTTAAACTGCTCATGTGAACTTTGTTCTGCTACATGGAGGGCTTTGTAAGGCAATTCCCCTGCTAGCTCTAGTACTGTACTCACTTAACAGCAGAGGAGAACCTCAACTTCCTCTGTCACAATCATACTTGTGCATTACATACAACATGACTCGTGCGCTTCATTTTGACTCAGATCCTCAATCATATTCATAAATAGGCAGTCGGGTATTTTTCATGAATGTGAAATTCTGTGCTTACGAAATGAGTCATGGGCAGCATGACCCATTTATCTCATAGTAGTTTTCCTAACGCAAAAATACACACTTAAGTCTGAATCTTGTGATTTCACCTAAATAAATGCGCAGTAGCGAGCTAACCTTTAACTCAAGCTGAGTGTATCAGACATTTTCATTAATAATGGGTATTTTCTTGTTTATAGTAATTGCTCTACATTCGTTCCAAGGAATCTCAAATGAGTCTGAACAGAACCCAACCAAAATAATAAGTACTCCTATAAATCAACAGGATGTGTGACATAAACACTCCTGAAAACACAAACAGAACACACACGAGACCGCGTATGGACCAGGAGGTGCAGAACAGGGGGTGCTTACATTGTACTCCTCCCTGAAAAGCTTGCCCTCGTCGGCTGAGCGGAGCCTGTACTCCTCCTCAAGGTGGTCCACTGGGATGGGGAAGTAGGTCTTGGAGGCCGAATGGGATCTGGGCAGGAGGACCACCGTCTGTTGCTCTGTGGGGGAGAAGCGTCAGTGAGTTTATTGACCCTGGCGGACCGGCTCAAGTTCAAGTTTTTGATGTAACGGTGGCTCAATGTTTGTCGTGTTGCGGGTAATTAACCTATTTAACTTTTCTAATAATTCACTTGCTATCAAAGGAATTAATAATAAAACCGGGTTGGGTTTGAGGAGACTAGTGGTTCCCAAACTGGTATGTTGCCAGACGTACCTCCTCACAACACTACCTGTCCAACTTCAGATGTCTATTTGAATTTCATTATAGAAAAAGTAAAAAATAAAAGTTTATGCACGTGAAACTATTTCATCTATTACCTTAAGTTAAACATTTTTGGCTATTAAATGAACAATGAACTGATTTTTAACTGTACATTCATTAGCTAATTGGTAGCTTTTTATTTAGCAGTTCCTCTGGACAAATAAGCCAAATAAGTTACTTTGTTTGGTAACAATTTAACTACTTGCTTGTCATGTTTAGCCAAATAATATGGAATTTATCTCTGTAATCCCTTTCAATCATTACTCATTAATCTAACCTCTTGGCTCACTTGCTCCCTTTTTCTATGCTACTTTTTAAAATGATGTTCCCAAGTACCCCCTGGCAACAGCACGACGATATATACCCTGGTGCAGTTTAATAGGAACCCCAGTTGGGAATCACTCTCCCAGCCAACAAGATTATCACCAAGGACTTTATAGAACAGTTTATCAAAGGTTGAAATAAGTACCGAAATGATTTCAAATTTACTGACACATTGGTCTGTGTTTGCTAAGTAATTAAAAGGAGTGTTAAGTATGTATTCAGTGATCACCAGCAGGTTGTTAGAGAACCAAAGATTCCCAGGGAGAAGGTCCCTGAATCAGGTTTCTAAATTAAAAGTTCATCTAAGCACCCGACAATCGGCTCAGGCATTCAGTTAGCGCTCCCGAATTTTGAAAGAAGTCGGGTTATAAAGGTGTGGAGAGAGTGTTAGTCACATGAGTTTTCCTTTTACCGCCACCCTGTATACCTGACCTGGTGGTACAATGATGTATAACGACTCAGTACTGTGTCCAAACTCTAAAACACAGCACACGAGAACACGTAGTCACAATGACAAACCAACACTGCCATCTAAAATTGCTTATTATGATTCATTCTGACAAAACTTCTGTTCTTAAAACAAAATGCACATTTTCTGAGCTCGTGTGACACTTGTGAATGAAAAGGTGGGACAGTTTAATATTTTTTTTCTATTTGAAATTATGCAGAAAACTTTCTTGAACTAACATACATCTAAAATGGTTCTTTTTTATAACCCACACAGAATATTATGAAAGTGAAAATGTAGCTCATTAGAGTTAGCTGTCACTTCTCGTGGCTCCTATTCAAAGCAGTGAAGCTCGATGCTCCGTTACAGCTGCTATGTGCTCTGCAGCAGTATACTAATTTTACCATGTAGAATCACGGTATCTATCTAAGAAGATAATACTTTTGTTTTTCACATGAACCACAGGAAGTATAATGCAACAGCAGTTCAGCAGAAGGATAATCTGCAGTTACAAACACTGATGGCTCTTCTACACTTCCTATTATCCGCCTCAACAGTTTTCATTTTCATTGCCTCGTTGTTCTCTCCATTTCGACATTGTGACGGTGCTTCTTTCGACATTCGGCCTGCCTTTTTTTTAACTGTCTACAATCAATTTAGCCCTTTCTCAGTGTCACATTTCTAACAGCGTTACCTTGTTCTTCCAGGATGCCATTTGGCATTTTCTTGTCGATTGTTGTGACGACAGCTTTCCTCTGGTTTTTTAACCTGTGAGAGGGGGAAAAAAATAAAAAAATGCAAGAACCACAAAGGCACAAATCATAAGATTCAATGATGTAGTGGCAAAATGAGCTAATATGTACTTTCCCAAATGATGTAAGTATTACAAAACACTATCCATCCTACCATCTGAAACTTGAGAAGGTATTCCTTTTCATTAGCTGGTGTCTTGCAAAGACTGTGTTCTAGTCCGAATATGTCACAGAATTTGTTCTCGGCCGTCTCCTTCTGATGTCAGTCTAGTTCCACTGTTCCACAGCCGGACTGTTCTCTTCTCACTAAGCGTGAGAGGGAGTCAGCTAGCACAACTTCCTGACTGGGCCCCGCCTCAGTGACTAAAGGAGGAAGTGTTTGTCACCCTGAGCTCGGCCCCTCGAGCCTGGCACACAGCCAGTCGAGGAGGTGGCTGAGTTTACCTGAGGAAGTACCAGACTAGCAGGGCGATGATGAGCACCAGCAGGAACAGGACCAGCACGGTGGGGAGGATGTGGTGGTTGGGGGATGTGACGTCTTCTAAGGAAGAAGGAGAGGCAGTGCAGGGGGGGTCAGGGAGCACCGTCGACAAAGAAACAGGAAGAAGGAGGATGCAAGGCCAAGGATTTATATGCATATGTTGCAAATGCTATGTGTTTGGGCCATTGCAGAACCTTGCACAGCAGCATACCCCACATGATCTGTTCTGGCTACAGGCCTGTTTTTAATAACTGTTTTTTCAGCAGTATTTTGTCTACAGAGAGAAGCATCAGCTCATTTCGTCCTGTTGGAATGTCTAATAGAGAATCAGACTGGAGACTCAGCCAAGAGTCGGAGTCACACAGCCCACGATTAGCTGTGTTTATAAAGGCGCACAGTAAGCTGTAAATTACTGCTCGGGGCAGCTGAAGTTCATTGTCATCCGGTAATAACAAGACTGTAGAAAAGGCCTATTATTGAGCAGATGCATGCGCTGAGGAAGATGCCTAATAATCATATTTTCAGAGAAAGGGGTGACTGCAGCGGAAAGCAATGGGATTTTTGTTGCCATCTCAAGTTGTTCACTCTCACATGTGCACTGCTCTCCTTATTGTTCTTACCTTTTGTATGGTTGCCATTGCCGGTGGAATTGGATGTTGTTGTGGTTGCCACCAAAAACAGAAGTGGGACCATTGTGCCTGCAGATAGACAAAATGGACACGGATATTAAATTTAGTGGCAGACAGGTCTGTGCAGTCAAGATTCATGAGAACCATGCCCCGGGGATAATTATGTCACTCAGGGGACACAAAATCTATTGACAGATCTGAAGCATATTTCTTTTTTGTTTGTGAACTGTTCTTCAGGAATGTGCTCATCGGTGCAAAGTTCATGGCGGGACAATGGAGCAACACACTCATATCCTGGTCATTTATTACCGCTGTCATGCCGGGCTAATACCAAATATGTCCACATGGGGGCACACTAGTCCAACATATGAGTAAGAGAAGAAACGATGGACACTATTCTCTAACCCAGCAACTGAAGAAATTAAAATCCAGGTAGAGAACTACATTCTTAAATTCATCACTTATATTTATGTAATTTTGTAAACATATATTGGTTCTATGCGCAAATGCCGTTATGAAACCAGAACATGGAATTGCTCCTGAGAACTCAACTGAGGCTCATGCTCTGATCAGTGCATTATCAGATGGTGGAGCAGTAAGTAAATGCCACTCAGAGTTGATAACAGCTGTTTCTAGGGCAATTCCATGCTGAAACGTATCATTTTCAGGAAACAGCATGTGCGCAAGCCAAGTACGCCATACATTAAAAATCACAACTGATGCAACATGCGTGCCAGAAAAATGAGTCGTTAATCGGAACTGGATGTATCAGATCGAGGGGAGCAGCATCTACAGGCTTAACACAGACACCCCCAGCTCCCCCCCTTCCCTTTGGATAACCCCAACTGGTTCACATGCTAACACCCACAGCACCATGACACACACATGCAGAGTGATCGCTCTTTCATTTTCTCTTGGTAGGAGAGGGCATGAAGGAGGATCGATTCTTGCATTTGTGCATTCATAGTGGTTTCACCCACATTCAAGCACCTCCTTTCTTTTGGATAAACAATACACCTAAAGATTTTTTTACCCCCTCAAAACCACATTAAAATGTAGAATCCCAGCCAAGCTCGTCAGTGCATAGCAATGTGTGCTTTGACACCCCCCTTTCCCTCCTCACTGCAGGTGTGTGCTGCTGTGCAGCTGTAGTGAAAAGGGAGCCGAGGCCAAGTGCATAGTCAATGAAGACACTGTGTTGGAGCCTCCACGCTGTGCCGCAGTGTCCTGTAATGTGACCAGGCAGGACACCGGAGGAATGTGGAGGCAGCAGAGGAGAGACTGCAGAAGGTCCAGGTCAATAATACTTCCTGGAGTGATTAATAAACCCTGACATGGCCCCCTCTATGCTCCATGGGGGGAAGACTGATGAGAGAATTCTAATGAGAGAAGAGGAGTGGTGTACTAGCCCCTTCTCTACAGCTCTCCCCCTACCTTTCCCCCCTCTTGAGGGCTCTCTGCAAATGTCACAAGCCTGAGTGAGGGGGGGGGGGATATTAAGTTGGTACAGTGAATCCTGAGGGTAGGACTCTGTGTACAAGACTTTTGGTTTCGTGTTGCAAAAGTGTACTTTTTATGCTGTTTGGGATTTTCCACTACAGAGGAAGTATTGAATTTTATGTATGCTGTGTCTGTTTGCTTGCGTGTGTGGTGGCTCTACAGCCAGCCCTAAGACTCTGTCTTATGCTTAAGCGTTGCTGCATCCCTAAGTCCCTGGCTTGCTCTCTGTGGCCTCTGGAGATGTCACTGTGTCACATGTAACTCTCCCACCCCCGCACAGATAAACTGATCCCGGGAGGACTGCAGGCACTTTGCCCTCTGCTCTCCAGCTTTTCCCATCTTGTCACTGCTGTTGTCTCTAGCCTGACCTCTCCAGCATCTCTGAGGAGAACTTCCTCCACATAACTGAACAACACTGCCTCCTATTCCTCTTGGTACCTAATCTTTTCTTCTTTATTTCTTGTCACTCAGCATAAACCAGCCCATGCCACAAGTCTCAAATTAGACTATTAATACAAGTCATCACTCGGCTCAGGTCAGACCCCGGGCAAACAGCTATCTTCACATTGTGCGTGTTCTAATCTGTGTATTGTCCTTTCTCCATTTAGCATTCTGCAGCTCCTCAACAACCAGCAGCTATAATGAAAATAGGTCATGGGAGATGTCAGCTCGGGGGAAGTTCTAAGGCATCCTTATTTTCCGATAGGAGACATTTGCAAGTAGCCTTGGGGAAGGGTATTGTCCCGGCCAGCTAGACATCCAGTCACTTCAGTGGTATGTGTGTCCCGAGTTACCCAGGCAAAGAGTTTACTGTGTTTCAAGGTGGGTCAGCGATGCCCTGGGCTTCGGAACAGGAGACGTCAGCTGCACTGACAAGAGCCTCAACAGCATGAGAGTAGAGAATGAAAATGTTTCCATCTGAAACCATCGCAAGCCACTGTGAATTCACACAGCACATATACAGTGTTATAGCTCAGCCAATTCACTCCCGTCTTCTCTGTATAAGGGTTAAAGAAGTTGTCTTAAAGGGAGTCCAACGTAAAAAATCAAATAAAAAGCTTCTGCAATTCTTTAAAGTTCTGTTCCAGCAATTGATTAAACCCTTAAAAGCTCATTTTTGTTCCTTAAAATTATATATTTTGAATTTCATTTCATTAAAAATCTCTGTGGGCTTAAAATGGCTTTTATCTGACTCTACACCTTTGCCTCATCTAGGTTGTGGGGATCTGAATGTATTACGTTAGTCCTCGCTCATCACCCATCATGGCAAGTTCTAACATTGGACTAATTCAGCCATACGTGTTTGACCTGGACACAGATTCCCCAGAAGAGGAGGAAGATCTACTTGCACAAGATCGCTTACCAGTGGATGCACACACCTCAGGATGCTGTCAGAATTACAACCTGCCACCTCTGAACACCTGCATACGTCACGGTACAGGAAGAGATGCCATGTTAACGTTACACAACCAGGCAACAGAAGAGACAACCAGGGCCCTACAAGACCTTCCCCTGCGTTTTATCCTTAATACTATCAGGACATTGGAATGGAATTCTGACTAATAGAGAAACTCAGTTCCAAACTTAAAATTGGAAAAATTTTTATTTCTGCCTTTCCTTTTTTTTTTTTCCATGAAGGATTATGTCTTACTCCGTGTTCTCCTTGTGGTGTGCTTCCGGTCCTGTTATTCTGCCAGTCTGTGTTTACAAAAAACAGCCCTGAAGTGACACAATGATACCCCTGCAGCTCTCCCCTATTGTCTCAGTAATTAGCCCAAGAAATCTAACCATCAGAGAGGACAAGCTTGTTACAACTAGAAGATAAGACGGGAGATATTGGCTGCCGTCGTCTCTGACGGGAAACGCGGTGTGCCCGTGGCGTTGTGTCTTCCCGTAGACGGAGCGCTGTCAGTTCCATTGAATGTGGTTTCTCTGGGCACAGAGTCTCTCTGTCTCTTGAAATAAATCAGCTGGGGAAATGGGTGGTGGGTGTGGGGCTGATGTGACAGAGTGAGGGGGCGCTAGGTACAATTTGTCCTCTGAGCAAGAAGCAGCCAGACTGTTTACCCTTTAGGCAACAAGGAAGGATTTTCTTCTATTTTTGTTTTTATCTAAGTAAAACGTCCAAGATGGCTTATTAGAAGAAAACAACCAGTACGCTAAAAGCTTTCATTCTGTTCGCACATTCAAAACCTTTTTGTGATCACTATTGCTTTCTTGCAGAGAACTATCTGAGAATGGAGAAGTGTTATGGATTCTCTTAAAGCTATAAGACAAATGCGAATTTACAGCTCATAGATTTGCTGGAACCAGGGCGAAACAGCTAGTCTAGCTTGTCCCAGCATCTCTAAAGCCAAGTAATTATATACCCAAAAATCAGGGATATAATGGAATTATTAAAGCTACAGTCTCAGAACATACACATCAGCACAATTATGTCACTCAGGGGACACAGCATCCTCTGACATCAGGATTGGCCGCCAGGTGGCATTTTATATAAGAAAATCGATATTTTCAGCCATTATCTGCATTACTATGAGCCCATTCTACACCAAACAAAATGCTAGTCAATCAGGAGATTACACACTTCAATGGTGAAACCCTGACATGTCTCATGCTCTTCTGCTATCTTTGCCTCAGCTGCTGTTTTTGTCTAATAATAGATTTTATTAGCCATGCCGCTAATATTTTGAGTCAGCAATTGTGCAATATCACTGGAGGCTGGATCTTGGGTTTGTTAAGATTTAGACTGATTAGATTTTCAACGCTTTCTGACATCTGAAGTTTGGCAGATGTTTATATTCTACTGAGTGCCGTTCTAACAACTAACTAAAAGGTTCCAGGCTACAGGACAGCATCAACATGGACCAGAATGTGACGTTAATGTGAGCAGGGCCCTCCTCACTGTGTGTGAGCAAAATATAGAAGCCTTATTATATAGCGAAGCCGATCAGTCTGATAGGCGTTCATACTGTGGTCGGATGATTTATTACATTTGTTTCCATTACAATAAGACCAGGTGTGAAATTTGTCATAATATTTTGTTTCCGGTGGGATGATGTTGTACGCTTTATACTTGTGCGTTGTCATAACACACAACACACTTCTGTTTCACCAGTGCTACAGACTTATGTTTTTCCATTTTGGTGGTCATATTGAAACAAATGTAATGAATTGAAGGGTGCAGTGTGACACTTCTTAGAAAAAATGTCAAGACGAACTCGGCTACGTGTTTTGTTATTCTAAGGGGAAATAATCAGGGGTTAAGGTTTAAAATGGGTCCCTTTTGACCAGTCACTCTTTCTTTTTGTACGGATTGTCCTCGTCTCTTGTCCTTTGGGGAGCTGCAGGGTGTAAACTTCAGCTGGGTTTGCTATTTAAAGGACTGCATGCTACATTCACACCGCTGACTGAGGGGAAAAAAAGCTGGGGACTCCATGTGCTCACACAGATGTGCTGCTGCTTCTCTCGCAATATAGCCTCATTGGACAAGGTGATCACTGTTGCTGTTTCTAAACATTTAAATTTTTTTGGCAACTGGTCCACATCCGTGATTAAAATTCTGTATTACAGTGCTCTTATCTATTCTGAGATTTTTAAAAAGTACACAGTGAAAAGTGTGATTTGATTTAACACCTGCTGTCGTGTTCTTCACGTGTTCCCATGGTAACCTGACCAGCAGCTCTGCCACCAACGTGACATCGGTGGGATGTTTGACACATCGTTTAAAAAGCAAACCCTGCACAGCGCTGAGAACCTGATGTCAATCCAGCCTTTATCCGGGTCACCACCTCGTGACGAAACAGAGGTGTGTGTGTGTGTGTGTGTGTGTGTGTGTGTGATATAAGCACACATGGTCACAATAAAACACATTATCGTTGATATTATTGTTTTTGTATATAGTAAATTGTTCTTATTGATGTCATTAACATTGAGTAATTAGTAAGCTTTCTTTGGTGGCTGTGTAGCCTAATATTGGTCTGGTTATGATGTATTTTTAGTGATACTGCAATGCAAAAAAAAAACCAAAAACAAACTTTAAACTGTCCATTGCAGTTTTAAAAAAAGCCATCCTGTATTGTATTGGTGCAGGAGATAATGACTAGCATTTGTCACCCCCTGCCAAGGCTTGCTTGGTTGCTACCGCCAGCCTGCATTCAGGAACAACACATCGGTTTTCTTCAGATTTGGAGGGTGTTAGTACAGCTGCTCTGTGCTGTCACCAAAGGCTAACTTTAAGCCAGTTTTTGGACAGTAAATCACCCAAAATCGTAGGCTGGTTGCTTGTTAAACCTCAGCGTTTCTCTGTGTTAAACTGCAGCCTATGTATTTGGAGGTTTTGCAGCTGCTGCCAGCCAACAGAGCTGCACGGAGTAAAAAAAAAACAAAAAAAAAAAAACACTGTAATGAGTATTTAAACAACTTGCCGATGGGTAAAAAGCAATTTGTTACATTTGATTACATTTGTAAAGCAATTAATATCAAGTACTGCCTGAGATTTCGCAATCAATCAATTCTCTTTACTCAAGATTCCAGATAAAGATTGTAATTTTCATGTGGAGTTCACAGTACTGCACCGAGTCCTGGGCTGTCTCACAATACAACTATCTATAGCAGTATTAAACAGCTAGAGCACTACCTCTGCAGCGCTGCTCTCTTGGGAATCTGGTTTCCTTCCCTCCTGTGCTCCTAGCATAGTCATCAATCAATTCCTGCCTCTTTCCCAGGGCACCCAGACACAGTGGCAGTGGTAATGACCTTGGAGATCCGCTGTCTGCAGTGTCAGCCCTCCATGTGTGTGGGAACAAACGCCGCATCTCACATCTCTGCTGAACATGTGAGAAAATGTGTATGTGCTCGCGTATGCTGGTGTTACATTTTGCAGGCGGCAGACACACATTAACAAGATTAAAGAACAATCAGAAAACTATTAGCCTGTACAAGAAAAAAGAAAAAAAGAAAGATATGGCAGCTACTGTGTCTGAGTCTGAAATCACTCCCATTAGAGCAGAGGAGGAAACAAAAGCTTTTAGCAGCTGCATATTAGTTAAGAATAACAGTCCTAGATGAGAAGCGTTTTTGGATAATCCTCTTAAAAACATTCCAGCCATAACTGTAACATCTGAAGCCAGGTCCCATTTAGTGTCCGACTTAAAGTTTTAAGTCTTTATAGCATTTAAAAGCTACAGTCACATTCTGGGCAGGCACAGATACCAAGAGAGTCACTGGCAGTAAATATTTACTCCAGTCTGTCATCTGTACTGGCAAACGCATCTGAGCTCACACTCGGCTGGATTGTTTGTGTGCCACTTAGTGCAAGTGTCCCGCTGCGAGAGGCGCACACAGTCACGATTGATTTTTTGTGAGGTGCCACTTGGTCTTTGAGTCACTCCAGATCCACAGATTTACTCGCCTGCACAACACAAACAATTGGTACAAATACAAAGGTTCTGCCTGACTGCTTGGCATAAAATACACACGCATGGGGACACATGTATAGCCACAAATCTGCACATGCACCATGGGAGGGATCCATGGGAAAACACATGTGCCAGGGCCAGTTTGAGAACCACCATGCTAAAATCATTCTACTAGTGGTCCATCATGTGCGTGTGCGCGCGTGCGTCAATCTCCCAGTGCAGGTCTCATCATCCTCCAGGCCCCTGACAGCATTGAACACAGAGGCATCCATCCTTCCCCCACCATGACATCTCCGGGAATTCCCTCCAACCCTCTTTCAATTATTCAGCAGCAAAGTAATGATGGCCTGGAATCAGAGCCATCAATAGCCGACATATTAGCACAGCAGCTGGACTGAAAATGACAGAAGAAAGAAAAGGCGCTGTGACACTTCTCATTATCACCCAGCACTCTGCTACAAACAGGTATTTCTGTGGAAGCTATTGGAAGGTGAGAGAGGAAAGGAAGGGATTGTATTTACAAGCTGGGAGCCAGTCAGCGTGGTGATATATGTAAAATTTACAGCTCAACTTGTAGCGCCATTAGGAGGAAGACTGTGTGACACAGAACAGCAAACTAATGAGTTTGTAGGCCATTAAAAATGAACCGATCACTTGTAAGGTTCTTGGAGGCTGAAGCATCTGGATTTGCACTGTGAATGTATCTGAATGACAGCCCGGGTCTCCTACATAGAAAACCGTACATTGGCGACCTTGTCCAAATAGCTCTTCCTGTCTGGTTCTAACATGTATGGCTGAATTACTCCAACGTTAGAACTTGTCTCTGTGCAGCGTATACTAGACTAGTTTAAACATTTGGGGATAACTGAGTGAGTAAGATTGAGTGGAGCTATAAAATTAGATCCAAGCCATTTTGAATTTTGAGGCCTCAAAGGGATTTGGTTTTTTTTTTTTCACGAAAAAATTGGAATGAGTAATTTTACAAAACTAGAAATAGGAAATTAGCTTTAAAAGTTTTAATAAATGGCTGGCGCAGGACTCTAACACTTGTTCCTAGTCCTCTGAATATCCTGTTAGCTGTTTTAGTGAACTGAGAATAATTAGCCACAACTGGAGTCTCCATTTATCAAATTGAAGAAGTGAAGTGAGTTTCATTTTATTTGTGCAATTTGGAAACTTGTCTTGGGATGCTGTAGCATGCACAGACAAGTTGAATATGTGCCACAGCACAGATAAAAATTCCAAAACTGTGACCAAGTTTTTATTTTTGCAAAGAGTTATAGATGGGAAAATTGATGGCACTTTTTGAGAAAAATGTCAGTCTTCGAATCTAACTCTCCAGCAAGAAAACATTATCATCAGTAGTCACAGAATGCCAAAATATGGCCCAGATTGACAAAAAAAAACCCTCCTAAAAATTCCCCTCAAAGTGCTCCGTTTTAATCAGGACCCTTTATAATTTTTAGTGGGTTTGACCTTGTATAACACTATGCGCTTACTTTTCAGCTCTCATGGAATCAATACAGTAACAATGTTTGCCATTAGGGAACCACATCCTCTCTGACTATAA
This sequence comes from Mola mola, assembly GCA_001698575.1. Lineage (NCBI taxonomy): Eukaryota > Metazoa > Chordata > Actinopteri > Tetraodontiformes > Molidae > Mola > Mola mola. The sequence goes on from KV751339.1 coordinate 901,269, forward strand.
CCCTCTGGAATCACATAAATGAAGTTTGCACATCAGAATAAATCTGAAGCAATAAACAAAATGATGACTGGTTGTCAAACTGTGGCTAGCTCACCTCTTTAACAGACTATAAGTCTCCCCTTTTTGAGGAAGTTTTAATGGGCAATAAAAAAGGATTAAACTGATTAAAAATGTTGTTTTGTGCAGAACCACAATGGCTTAGTCAGACGCCGTCTTGGAGCCTGATTTCACAGCATCACACAGGACCGGACTGCCACCCCCCTGAGAATGTATGGCTCATTTTTATGTAATGTTATTCAAGTGTAAGGGGGGGAAAAAAGCAACTGTAGAATCCTGTGGGACAAAGAAACCTCATTCAAAAGGGATTAAAATAAATTGCACTGTCAGTGCTTGTAATGATTATCCACATTTTTAGTTTTTTTTTTCTACTGGAATGAGATTTATTTAACATCACTGCCGTTGAAGGCCAGAGCTGATCAGACCTGGCTCTTGTAGGAAGCCACACCCTAGTGTTCCATAGAACCTCAGATTTTTTTATTTTTAAAGACACATAGCTACAGTCCTTTGGGATCTGGCAGGACAGACAACATTTATCCCCCAAAATAGAGAAGGAGGGGGAGAGCAGCGGTGGAGAAACGAGTGATAAGCACCGCTGAGGAAGAACAAAAAGCCATTTGATTCTGAGTGGAGGAAAAGAGACGGAGGAGGAATGGAGATGTGGGACCAGAAGGGATAAGTGACCGGCCTGGGCTGCGAGGATGACGAAGCCCGCGGAGCAAACCTGTCTGCTCAGTGTGAACACACACTGTGAGTCCCTCCTGTGAGTCTGAGGACCCAGTGTTCTGCTTCTCTGCGAGGGAAAGTGAGGTTTTACAGTCAAACACCTCCGGCTGCTGTGGTAAAAACCATAGCGTTGCGCTACATCTTCCAGAATAGGAGCCCTTTATCGCGCCCCTGGCAACAAAAGGTTTGACAAACAAGTAGAAACACAACAGCAACCACTAATTTCACAGCATAGTCCAGATCCACAGGGGAAGTGCAACAGCAGCCTTTGCTACCAGGAGAAACTGAAAGTGAAGCACAGTAATTATGTTACCGGAACCCCAGGCCGACACATTTTTCACAATCCTCTTTTGTAGGATCACAGCCCCTGCAGAGCACATTATGAGCAGCACTTTGTTGATTAAGATTGTGTAACTCGGGCTGTTTGCTCAGAATTCTATAAGAATATGAGTCATTCAGCAGAGTCTTGGGCACCACAGTGAGCCTCATTGTCCTCCCCAATAAGTAGGTTGTTGCCCACGCTCGCACACACCAACACTTTTGCTGTATTTCGAAGGCTTCCCTGAGAACTCGCTGCCCTTTATGAAAAAGGAAGTGCAACATCCAGTCCTAACGCTTTGCTGAGAAACAGCGGAGAGAGAAGTGGCCTACCATTAACAGGTTCTGACGGAAGCAGAGAGGCATAAAAGGGCATCAGAAATCCTGGATGTAAACAGGGAGGAGGGGGAGGAGGTGATGACAGTGAGTATAATTAAATCTCATGAACTGATAAATGTGTTTGACCCACAGACCTCAGGGGTAACGCTAAAGTCTTATCTCTGCTAATATCTGAACCAGTGAGATGAGACCTAAAACTAAACTCTGGAGCTTGAAGCGTAAAATATTAGACTTTTAACCCAAATTTTAGACAATATTTGGTATTTCCACCTTACATCATCAGATTCTTTAAGTTTAGTGAACAAAACACTGCTGATACTTCAGTGGAAGTGAAAGCAAAAAGGGTGTTTTGAAACCTGTTTTGAAGTCAAGAATAAGAATTTTTTGAAGGTTGAAGAATTGTTGGTTCTTTGAGGGGAAAAAAAACAACCAGAAAAGAAATTTTTTTTTTTCACTTTTCTGAAAACTCAACCAAAAATTCATAAAGTACATTTTGAATGTCGGACGGTTCTCCACCTTCCTGGTGGGACCGTCTGCAGCTGATGTTTATGATCTGCAATCTGGGTCACACTCTTAATAAAAGCTACTGTATTTGCTCAACATGTGTGTAGGGTTGCGTGTGTGTGTGTGTTTCTGCAATGTAAGCACATGCTGTCCTCCATCTGCTCTTTGATAGAGACCGTTTCCTTTCCTGTGCAGCCAGCCAACCAGCCAGCCTTCCTGTGCCGCTCCGCTCCAGAGGGGAAATGGGGGCAACACTGCCACACACCCCTGACCAAAAAAAAAAATGCGCTGAGTACGATACGCACACAAGCAGACTTTGACAATGACTTAGCCACACATCACAGCCTCCTTTTCCTTATCGTTCCTTCCGTTTTATAATTAAGGCTTTGTTTTCAATTTCTCCGTCCACTATAATGTTCCCTTTTTCCTCTTGTTTCATGGTCAAACACCTCCTCAAAGCCAGTAAATCAAATTGCATGAAGGGTGAACTATAGCAAAAAGCATGTGTAGGACATTCTCAACCGGTGACATCAGGTCAGTGAAATTAGCCACAATGCATGCATGTGTCTAATTAAATATACAGACAGTGTATGTGTGTGTAATTTGACAGAAAGAGAACATCTTTCTAGGACAACATCGACGAGAATACAAATTGAGGAAAAAAAAAACATCTCGCTCGACACTTAAATGTCACAATATGCGTTTAGAGGCAAACAAACTGAGAGAAATCTGTGTTTAAGCCTCAAGTGCTAAATATAGAAAGCTGTTTATGTCGTGTGCTGGCTGGAGCAAGACAATAAACAAAACCAAAGTATCCAAAGTAAAAAGCCAAAAGTGAATTTCACAGATTCCCATTTTCCCAAGCAAACGGTACCATTTTATACTCCAAAACAATACAAGGCTGACTTAAAGTAGCTGCAGCGTTCACGGTCAAGGTAATGGTGTTTTACTACTGTACACTGTGCTGTGCAATCCTCTGTTCTCCTTCCTGTCTCTGTATCCTGCTGACAAAACACCCATGAATCCCCAGATTGAGGAAGTGTCTGAATAGCCTCCAACATGCCAGAGACCTGTTATAAAACCGTATAAATCAAATGGAAATATGAACTTGTCAAACAGATCCTAAAAGACATGACACAAGTCCACGTATGCAGGCCGCTCCGTACTCAATTACCTGGATGAGCGCCGATTGAGTGTATGCCGATTCTCAGGTCACATGACGCTGACAGGGCCGGGGAGTCACATTCCTGCCACCGTGTTCACCAAGACGCTGGACAGAGGCTGCCGGTGTGGGAGTGAGAAGAGATGGTCCCTCGGTCCAGGCGTTGGCAGGGTTGAAGCCTTGAGGGGGAGCTGCTCACCACCTACATTTTAACAGACAACACAAAGGCACGTTAAGCAATTAACAAGAAGCGTGAGAAGGAAAAGCTGTGATTTAGTTTCTATCTTGAGCAACAAGAAGACAGTGCAGTTAAGAGCGTCTGTAAAGGAGTATGCTGTGAAGTAACAAACAGCGTAAACTAGCGGACTCCTCACGCATGCCGATGACTTTTAGCCGCGAGGGAAATTCGGTAGAAAGTATGAACTTTTTCCTCATCCACAAAGGGCCGGTGAAGAAAAGACGTTGCCCAGGGCAAAGTAACCATGACAAAGGAAAGACTTGTAAATTAGTCAGGAAAGTTAAATGAGTTGATTTTTAAGGCGGGTGAACAGTTTATAGAGGGCCTTTAATGCAAATCAGTCCTCCGAATCCAGAAAGTAACTCAGGGAGCGCATCCCTTTGTATCCAGGCGAAGATGTGAAAGCTGAAATCTAATGGGAAAAATATGCACATCCGTTTTTACTATTTCAGTGTATTTGTATGAGAAAATACTGTGCATAAATTGTGGTAAAGACTGCAGTTTGGTGCGAGCTAATATATAATCTCTACTATCACCCAGAGGAGGCCTGAAAGGAGGGTTTGGTTGAAAATTAAGAGGACAAGGAGAACAATTTATCTACCTGAGAAGGCTGAGCAGCCAAAGAGAGTGTTTTCGTATAGGAAGCCTTATAATTCTTATAAGTGCACCATCACCTTAAGGATTGATGGTTTCTTAAAAACACGACTCCTTTGTCCAAAAACAGCCCGATCTACATGCTCTCGAGCCTTCATTTCTCTGCTCTGGCAACTTTGACACTCTGGAGATATGAGGTTTTTCACCTGCCAGCGGCAGGGTGCATGCCGAGCGGTTGCCATGGCGACGCTTTCGCCTAGCCGAGCAGAGGGGAGGTGTAAATTCTCCCTGTTCCTCCTTTTCTCTGGCTGTAACCATAAATGAATGGACACATCTCCTGCAGCCCCTCTTCGCCCCTGGAGCCCAGTGAAAACATGCAGCCGGTGTTTGCTCGGCGACATCCTGGAAAATAAGATGTCACGCTTGAGGTAGCATTTCAAATCACACCTCCCCTCAGTGTTCATAAATAAATCATACAAGGTGTGATGGTGTAAGCTCAAGCAAACTGTTGAATAAAAGAGGAGCATCTCGCTCGACGACATCAGAGGAAAATGACAAGTCACCAAAGCTGAAAGCAAAACGCTATTGTGTACGTGCAAGATGCAGTTATGTCCCTTGTGTGAGTTGGAGAAGCCACCTGAACACGGTCACCATCTGTGCCTTCCGACAGCATCTAGCAATGTTTGAGACTTATTGAAAGGTTAGAAAAGATGAATAAATGAACTACGTTTACTTATACACGATCTCTCAAATGCAGCTCAAAGTCCCTGAGAGGGAGCAGAAGTTGCAAACTAACCAAATCAAACAACATCCGATTATTACAGATTATTCGGAGACATAGTGCTGGGGTGTAAACACTTGAAATACTAGTG
>KV751339.1:906242-947325 GCA_001698575.1 Mola mola
CATATTCAGAAATGTCAGGACTGAGCAACAAAATCACATTAATGTAGATCTAATGACTCAAGTGGATTAAGGCAAAGATCATTTTACTGTATTGCAGCCTTTAAAATCAGGAAAAGAAAACCAAAAATCTCAGATGATACACATTCTCATATCATGATAACAATATATATCACATGCGCTTAGCAGACAGTTGCATTAAGACGAGAGCATACAGAGTCAAGAGGAAACAAAACGTAGAGGAAGATTAAAGGACGGATTAAGGATTTTTTTCAAGACTTTTGAAGTGCACAACAGCTTCTAGAATCAGACCGCTGCAAAAAAACAACCTTTCTCACAAATTAGCCTGAATGAAATGAGGCAATGTTTTTACAGCACCGTAACTCATACAACGCATCATCCCTGGCACTTTTGACTTCTCCGGGTGTAAGGTTTACAGCTACAGACTCACTGAAACATGGCTGTTATTTCCCCCGGCGAGCTCAGCTGAAAATACATTGAACCGAGGGGACGGATACCAGCTTACAGATAGATGGACGCCACCTCATACAAATGTATGCAAGGAGTCAGAGACACACGCTCGGCCCCTTTGACTCATCCGCCTCGCCGGGGTTGTGCCCAATCAGATTAGAGCATCGTACCGGGATCGCCGAGTGCAACACAACACAAATCCATTTACAGAGATAAGCATGGATGCAGGGAAAATGAGAGGGAGAGAGACGTCACGGTACCAAGTGAGGAGCCATCCAAGTCGTTATCAGACTCCCAAGTCAGTGCAGCCCACCACTGTGACTGCAGAAGTGAACAACACATGAAAATCTAAGGAGCTTAAACAAACAAGCAAAATTTGTTTGCTTTTATATGAATTTTCAGCGTTTCATTTTCAGGATTACTATTGCAACAACACATCATCAGTAGGGTAAAACTCAGGCCTCAAAATGAGTTGTTCTAAAGTGCAAATGTGTTTTGATGAGCTGAAATTAAACTTAAAGTTAAGGGTCTTTGCAAGGCCATAGAGAAAATGAGACTTCCTTGAATGCTGCGTAATGGGAAATAATAAGAGGTACAGGCATAAGGTGGTGCTAAATTTTTAATGATGAGGCTCTGATTTGACTTGGAGCCGAATTGTACTTTCGTGACCACGTCAATGTTACAGAGATGTAAAAGCTGAAAACAGGTAGGCAAAACTGAAAGGAGGAAATAAGCAAAAAAGCCACAAGACAAAAACAGCAGAAAGAGAAGTTAAAACATGACATGACTCCCTAGTAGAGAAAAGGCACGCGGGCGGACCAATGCCTCGGCGACTGGATACGAAAAGAGGCATGTCCCCGTTGAGTTGTCCACACTTGTCGCGATTAATGTTGCACAGCGAGTGGACGGACAGCTACAAGGAGCCCAGACTCCCCTGCCTGTCTGCCTCACTTGCAAACACACCGCTTGTATCTTGGCATCCAGGTCTGCCAACTTTGACCAACTGAGAGGCCGTTAGCCAAGGCAAGCAGGATGCGAGTGTGATAATATCATATAGCTATCCGTGCTCTAATCAAATATCTGGAAATTTCCTGAAGCGCCCAGGCAAGCTCGTTTACAGACAGACAGTGTATGTGATACACTCCATCAATTCATTTAGTGGGGATCTAAATGAGAACCCTGATCTAACACTCACCCGCGGCCTGCTCAGATCAATATCCAATAGAGTGACAGAAGAAGCTTCTGTAATGTAGCACGACTCTAAAGTCTATCAAGAATTTAAGTTAGAAACTGCCGTTGAGGCCGTGTGCAGTCACTCCCAGGTGCTTTGAAATTACAGATGTATAATCTCTCAGGAGCTTCATATTTCATATTAACGTCATTAGCATTTAGTGTGAGTTTCTCTTTTTTAATTACCTCCACCACAGAGGTTATGCTTTCACCAGCTTGCTGGTTGGTTGGTGGTTTGTTGTTTGCAGGATTACCCGAAAAGTCCTAAATGGATTCCAGCAAAACCTGATGGGGGGATGGGGAATGTGCCAAGAAAGAACCATTAAAGTTGGGTGCAGATCCAGGAATTTGAATTTAACTCGGGCTTTGTTGGGGGTGTGCGCTTAGCTGAGTACCATTCTAGTTTTGTACAATCAGTGCTCTCGTTACTACTGCTCAATATGTTGCTTGGTTCACCACTTTGTCAATTTTCTTTTGGGGCTGTCAGCAGGTCAGATTTCCAGGTAAGTTTGTGAGAAATTATATAAAAATTGAATGGAAGAAAAAAAATGGTACAAATGTTCAATAAATCACAACACAATGCATCATTATTAAGTTTTTCCAACACTATAGTTCATGCCAAAATACCTGCATGAAGACACATCCTTTGTTGAACGCTAACATGCTAAACTAAGATTGAGGCCATAGTAAACACCTTAGCACTTCACCTAAGTATCCGCTTGCTAGCATTATCACGCATGTTAGAATTTAGCTTCGTATATTTTGACTTAAATATGCGTTTCGTTGACTATGTAATGTCAGGTAACTTCATCCCTTGTGGCTGTAGTGTAAAAATTCAAATGTATGATGTAGAGGTGCAAGAATCAATCGATCAAATGAAATTAAATTAATTAATCGACTACTTTTGTTGGTTCCATTTGTTGGTTCCATCTTCTTACATACCAGGATTCGCTGCTTTTATTTGTCATTCCCAGCAGTAAATGGAACTTTAACTGTTGGTTGGAGTGAAGAAGTCTCTTTGGGCTTTGAAATGTGATGAACATTTGTCACTACTTTTTAATAAAGTAAGTAGAGTAAATGATTAATCGATTCGTCCAGAAAATAATTGGTAGATTAATTGATGATTTAAATGATTGCTGGTTGCAACTCTACAAAATAAAAATACAATCACCATGTAGAGCTGCAACCGACGATTATTTTAATTATCAATGAATCTACCAATTATTTTCTTGATTATTTTTTTTTATTTTAATGATTAAAGAGCAGCAAATTCTGATATTTAAGAAACTTGAACCAACAAATATTACAGAATTTTGCTCAAAACAAGACAGGATGATTGTTCTATAATTATCAAAATAGATCATTTTTCTTTCCATCGACTGACTGATCCAGTAATGTGTATTGCATGTAAGTCCATTCTGACCACAGCAGGTAAAAGCACACATGGTTTAGCCCTCCATCCCATCCGAGGTGTCCTTGGCCACGGTGGTGACGTTTCTCTTCCTTTCCTCCTCCCACATCCTCTACTGATGCTTATGCTCCCAGGCACTTGGGATCAGCTCAACACAGAACGGGGGTTAGGATTAAACAAGTCCACAGTTGAAGAACGTGAAGCAGCACGTGAACCCCACCCCACCTCAGTTACAAACCACTCTCTAATACACACAGAATGACACACACACACACACACACTGACATTAATGGACACATAGGAAACATGCACACCCTCGCAAAGGGGGGCGTTGTCAAGCTGTCCATGTGTATATCTGGCAACAGCCCAGGGCTACATGTCTTGTCTATCTGGACAACCTTGTCTGGGAACGGAGATGTTTCACACGTTGGCGAGGGAGACCTACGAACGCCTACGATTCTTTCTCAGACAACTGCCAAAAGTAGCAACCAGGCTGAGAACTCAAAACACAATTGCAACTGTGAAGCGATACGCAATGACGCTCTGGGTTTATTTATCCAGCCCAGACAATTCCCACAGAAAGGTCAGACTGTCTCCTGGAATATTAGCACATACATCAAAACAAGAGTCATGGATGAGAACCATATTAAGCTTGAAGGTACTCTCTCGCTGTGAGGCTGTATGAATAATAAAAATCTCTTTTGTCTGTGAATTGAACATATGTGGCTATCAGATGTTGTTTCACGTCTTTTGTCCTGTATGACAGGAGGAGTCTACATTCACACGCAGGAAGAGAAATGGTTTGCATCATATCCTGTGTGTCAACCGTGGTCAAACAAGGGGGACATAAAATTAGCCACACTGTGAGAACTAGAAAGAGAGAGGGGTAGAGACAGAGTGCAACAAGATAGACCCAACCCCCCACGCAGACAAGAAACAAGAGAAAGAGAAAAAAGGATACAGAAGACAGAATTGGAGCTAAAAGAGGAACGGCTCGGGCTGCACCATCTTCCAGTCGAGAGTGACAATTCTGGCTGCACATAACATACATGTCATCATTTGCTCAACCCTGGCTCCATTTGGTGCCACATTAAGCCAGATTAGAGGAGGAAACAGGCTAAAACTGCATATTCTTGAGCTATGACCTAGAACATTTATTGTGGGAGTGTCTCACACCCATAAGCCAAGTATCAGTTTCTAAAATGAATCATTGCAACAAAAAAGAAAAAAGTTGTTAAGCCATTGAGTTCATTCAGTTCCCAGTTTCATAATATTTTACAATTTGGTTAAAATCTGATACCAGTATTTTCAAAATATATTCAAAGGATTGAAGAAATCCTCTGTCGGTCTGAAAAACAACTGAACTGAACTTCTGCAGTGTTAAGTCCCCCCCCCCGCCTTCAAGCAATTCTTCTTTTGGTGACTGTCACTCCTGGATCGCATAATGAACAATCCTCAGCCATGATGTTGACTTCTTATTTTGGGCATGATGTGTGCCGTAATACATGAAAATCACCATGTGGACGTGTTAATAAGGTCAAAAAATACGACCGTCATCAGAGGGGGTCTTTAAATTGGTAGAAGTTGCCAGTGCACAATTAATGAGACACAGATTGGCCCCCCTTTACACCTGGTATTAAAATGCGTTTTCTGTGATCGGATCGCAGGCGGATCGCAGGCGGATCGCACTTTTGCACATGAAAATACAGGTGTAAATACACCCGAAACGTTTCGAGGACAGATAGTGATCCGATCTGCCAAACGTCTTCTGAAGGGAGTCAGGGACGCATTGTGACCACATTGCACAACCAAGTGTGAATGCGAATGAGTCTTCAGTCCACCTACAATAACTTAACAGCAGCATAACATGGCTTTCTCCCTTGAGAAAGCAGTTCTTGGTAGGCTCAACAGTTGTTTTGTTTTTGTTTTACACATTTAAAAATCACATTTATTAATTCCACGAGGTCTTCAAAGCCCTTTCAGTGCTGGCCTGTTGCATTATCCACCCTGTGTTTTGGACTGCAGGCAGTCAGAATTTACTGTAATATTTCCAATTTATCATATTACAAAAGTCAAATACAATTGTGATCTCATTCCTACACCTCTATACTGTCCTGAAGAACGTATCTAACAGCAGGAAGCAAGAGCTCATAAGGAAATACGCCCTGGAGACTTAAAACAACAGGATATGGGTGATATGATGTTATGATGTAAACAGTCACGCCTGAAATAAGGCCCCTCAAAGCTCTTTGCATCTTTGTCTTCAAGAGGGATCACTTCAGCTGATCTCCAAGCAGAGCTGTGCATGTGAGCAAATGCTGTAATCTACTCATCTGAGGGGAAACATCCCCCCACCCTATCCTGCTTCCAGGAAGTAGTCACGTAAATACTCTGCTGTGTTATCAGCTGAGGGGTAACGTGAAACACATCGAAGGCCACCGGCTGCAGCTTTGGAGGGCAAGAGGATCAGATTTGCGGCGATGGTGGACTCGCCACATATTTCAATGTTTCCTGAAAAAGAACGACTTAATTGTACGTCTTGCCGTAGACACGCTGTGTGTGTTTTTGAGGAAAAGGCCCGAGAGAATTCAGAGCGCAGCCTTTCTGTCTGCCAAACTTCAAACAATATCAAAACCAGGATTTGATCTTCACACATTTTCCAGGGGCTCAGGTTACAGATGCAAATAGCACAGTGTGTAATTCTAAAATCTGTTTTAGTTATGGGGACATGGAGGGAAATGAGCAGAGCTGAGGGAGAGGCCCTGCTGTGGGATCTTTAACAGGTAAGAGGAAACTGTCCACTCAGCAAATCATTTATAATAGCTGCTCCAGTCAGACTGATGGATCGCAAGTCTCATTTGAGCCGAAAAACTATTGATTTTTGTCATATACAACTCAAGAGTGCTGATTCAAGATAATGTTACATTTCTGAAAGGCACTGTCGCGATGGTAGTGATTAACTGAGCACATGAAACTAATAAATAAGTCCAGCCAACACTGATTGGTACGATTCATTCCCAGGGACTTGACTTATTTGTCTGGACAATGGAAATTATTTATAGTTTGTCATGAAACTTATACTTTAATTTCTGGTTCAGTGTGAGATTACTGCAAAGGCTCCAACCATCAGGTGGCCTCTGCAACCAAACGTTTCCCTTGTTGTCACAAACGTGCAACTGTCACCACTGTCAAATACTGCGCATTCAGTGAACCACAGTGTAGTTTATTGACATTTCACAATATTTACCACATCACAGCCCATCACATATAAACTCTGATAGCCTCTGTTGATCCGAAACACTGGCGCTAATCTTACCCTCATCTGAAATCAGTCTAGACCTTTTATTTTGTTACGGTTCAAAGTTTAAACCAAGCTCACATCAAGTCAGCTAAAGGTACATCTTTTTTCAGGTCTTCCATCCCCACCGAGCCACAGCTTTTCACACCTCAACACCAGCTCTTGGCAGACAATGTTAAGGCCCCCTTTACACCTGGCATTAAAATGCATTTTCTACGGTTGGATTGCCATCGGACAGCATTTGACCACAGGAAAGCACAGGGGTAGATCCGAAACTCAAAATGTTCTGCTCCGATCTGCCGAACCACTTCTGATGGTCAGGGGATGCGTTGTGATCACACTTAACTCAAAAGCAAAGGTTTAACCAGCTAAGATTGAGAGGAACCTACACTAGATGTTGGCTGTGATGAAGTTTTAATTAAAGAAGATGAGGAAGAAGACATCCATCCTCTTGAGAAAAGTAGTGTGGAGGGGTGGGATGAACGGCTTGTCAGAGTCATGCTACCTGTCACGGTGATTACTGGTGTGGATGATTGGAAGGAGCTGTAAAACAAAAAGACCCACATGCGCAGCTCTGAGGAGAGGAGATAAGAAGGCGTAGGAGGGGTTCTGCTGGAGGAGGGGGAGGGTTGCAGATCGTTGTGCCAAGCCAGCAGCTGTGTGATGGATTTCACACACATGTACCCTATGTGTCCAACAAATATCAACAGAGCCCCTTTGCAAGAGCATGCAGCGGAGGATCAACATTTTGCCATTCATGTCATTAGCCCCGCTGGTAGTCATGGATGAGTGAGCAAACACACTCCCGTGATCCTCCGGCATGTTTGATGCAGGCATGCAATCGCCGTGTTTGTCAGACGCACTGGTCTCTCGTGAATACGTTCGGGACTCGAAAAACAAAACAGACAAAAAGCAATTCTTTTTAGCTGTCAGGAAAGCTAGTTGAGCTCACTACTAGTCCATGGATGTATCTGACAAATCCAGCAACATGACAGCTCTGCATTGTCTGCGCCGGTATCAGACAAGTGCAGCATCTTGGCATGCACAGCAGGCAAAATCTGAACAGGATATTGCATCCCTTGTGACATAAGGCGTAAGCAACACCCCCTCTCTTTTAGAATCAGTGACATTACACAAACAGAGATGCCATGCCAGCCTCTCCAGAGGGTCAGAAATGCGTGGATTAGACTGTCATTAATACTGAATCTGGATTATAGCAATCCTGAGGCAGCTCTACAGCTACAGATTACTTCTATCCCAGTCACAGCCAAGAAAGACAATGGCACTTTTTGTTCTCGCAGGACTGACAGTAGTGCACAGTAACAAAAGAATCTTTTCTAATAGGGTCGGGAGTGATTACAAGTGGCAGGCCTCGCAGCCCACTGAGGGTCACAAGTTCCCCCAGAATCCTCCAGAACCAGACTGGATTTGTCAAATTACAACTTCACCAACGCCAATTAGCCTATTAAATGTTGTAAAATGGGTTAAAATAGCAACGCAATTTGCTTTAGGCAATTAACAGAATTTATGTTTGCAGGACACGTCAGCAATTTAATGTGAGGGCACCAAACTGTGTAGACATCTGTGCATATCTTGTGATGGCAGCCTAATCTCTGAGTGCCTTTGTGGTTTTGATACATTATTTACAAGCCCGCCAAAAAAAAGTCTAAGATTTCACGCTGGGTCTGTCTGCAGACCTTACAAATATACCACATATAACAGATTAGTGTGGTGTGGCTAGAATGGCGGAATGATGGCATCCCACTCCTCTCAGTAGTACACTTGCAGTACAGTTCAGATCTGAACTATAGGAATGCCATTATTTCAGCATTTATTTTTTGAGCGTAAATAAAGGATAGTCAAGCATGCTGGGGTTCATTCTTTCATTAACAATAAAGCGTGTTTTTGTTGTTTCACAGGAATAGAAATGCAGAAATTCAAAGGAGAACCACAAAGGCAAGAGAGGATCTGAGGGTGTTACTACAAACCAAAGCGAAGACAGGAAAACCTGAAGCCTGAGCGAGAAAAGGAGAAAGAGAGGGAGTACGGATCAGCCGGCGTGACCTGTCCTTGCCCCACGGAAAACAAATGACATCAGAGTAGCTGCCAATCAGCTGACTCAGAGAGAAGCTGTTTGAGATTGCCCCAGCTTTTTTTTCTTTTGGTTTTTTCACTCGTCCTTAACCCTTCAAAAGGACAACATGGGCTGCTGAAATCTCACACACAACATCCAGTGACGACTGTCGAAGCTTGTTTTTCTCCCTGTAAAGTGATTTTACGTGACACTTTGGTCTAATTCCACTCCAGACATGTTACAGCGAATCAGTTTAGAGGGACAAATTTAAAAGCAATTACTGTGGTTGATATGGCTCTAATGAACACATGCATCTTTAACAACAAGGCACAAACCGTTACCAATGGCAGTGCTGCGTTCAATACCTTCGTCTGCCCTTTCAAGCCCATCAGTCTCTCTGCCTGATTGTGGATCTATGGACTGCACTTGAATAATTGAACATGAGGTATCATAAAGGATTCTAGCTGACCACTCGATAAACCTCTCCCCTGAACAGCGGTTCATTTTCAATCATAGCTTGGGGACTGTAATTGATTTGGAGGCTGTTTTTATTTTTTTTTAGGCTTTCGACACCCAGGGAGAAATGCAAAGGTTTATCTGCTCTACAAGAAAACCAACAAACAGTCTCAGCCACAAGGTGGTAACTTAGCTTCATTTTCATTAAGACATCTTCCGATGTCGCATTAATTGTGACGCTCGCAGATGACATATGGGTCCTGCTAAATCAGATTTTAGATAACAGATATGATATCTAACATTCTGGCAACCGCAGGCAAACTACCTATTAAGGATGTCGGGACTAACTGGTATTACAACAACCTCGGTTCCACAATGTCATGTTTTCATAACGGAGGAATCGTAAAATCTCTGATATCCATGGTGTCCTGCATCTTACAAGTCACGTCTTGTGGGGGTGTTGAGCTTGTCCGGGCTCCAACACGTCAAACATGTTCCACCATCTTCGATGTAATCAACCATCCGTGTATCTCCCAAATCAGGGTGAAAAATTGAAAAAGCTAACGTACGCACATCGAGAGGCAAAAAGACAAAAAGACGAGGCATTCCTTCACAGGCCTGACATAAAATCATTTAAAATCTGGTGATCGTCCAAAGGTCAAAAGCAGAACTCCTTCTAATGAACCCACCTATTGTTCCAGAGCGACTGTTTGAATCATGTTTGATAATATACAGTATTTCTATGTCAAAATTGGACATCTAATACATCTAAATTGATTCTGAGACAACACAGTTAAATGGGTCATGTCTATGTAAATTCATTTTTAATGCAGTAAACTGGTTTACCCATCCACTGTCAGCAAGGACACATTGATAGTTTTCTGGTAAAGAAAAAATGATCATGGATGCATTGTTGAGCAATTCCCACCGCAGTGGTAAATGTAACATCATATGATGATTGAACTTATGTAATGTTACTTAATAGACTCTTTCCAAACCCAAAAGGGTTTTTTTCCCATTGACATCATTGATAACACGGTAGCTGTTACCAAATTGTTCCAGTATGACGTGGATATTGAGCTTAACACAGTGTTTCCAAACTGCTTTCTTCGTCTCCAAACAAAATGAGATTCAATCTAAAAGCAGAAAATCCTCACACATTTTTTTTTGCTTGATAAATGACATAAAAGATGACTTTTTCAACTATTTACTCCAGCAATCGGTGCTGTAATTAATCAGATCAAAGTTAAACTATTAGATAGATCAAAGAGACAGGACACAGTTTATGCAGGCATCCCAAAACACAGCCCCACACCAAACAAATCAGTTCAAATGTAACCGCGCTGGCCCACCCATGTCATCTCTGGCAACCACTGTGAGCTTTAAGAGAGGAGACCCCAGACGCCATCAATCCAGCGGGATCTGGAGGAGACCTAATTAAACACATGCAAGCAAAAGACGCGTTAAAAATTCCTCTTCATCGGGGGGGTTGTATTTTGGCACCAGCTCCCTGGATTTCATCTGTCCCAGTTGTGCTTGTGGTTGTAGTCTGAAGTGAAATATACACCCACCCCCTATTTTCTCTCCCTCCTTCATCTTTTCCTTCATTTCCCCCTCCAAAGCCTACACCCAACCCCCCTCAACAATAACCAATTATAGGCACAGCAATGCAGAACCGTATGGCCTGGAGCATGTAGGTTTTATATCGGACGGCACACCGGTGTGTTTGTTACAACATGCGGGGGGTGCTATAAAAACAACCTGCCTCACCTTCCCATATTTTTGGAAGATGGCAGCCATGGCGGTGGCGACTGGTGTCAACCTACCGCCGGCAGACTAATGAAAACAATCAAGCAGAGCCGCAGGAGTTCTGGCTGTTTTCAGGAAAACAAAGTGCAAAAGTGCTGAAGGACCAACGGCTCGCTGGTGCAGCCTCTCATGAGGAACCGCTTGCAGCTCGAGTGGAACACGATGATGAAAATGGACTCCCGACCAGTCTGCACTAAGACGTTTTTGCCTTGAAACTGAAGGTATTTCTCTGGCTAACTAAGCGGCTAACTAGTCCCCTGCTGGGGCTCAGCTGCTGGATGTGATAGCACAGTAGTGAATTAGTCTAGAACAGTGGAACCAGCTTTGTTAGCTCAGCATTATTCATTTGGTTTAAAATGCTGCAAAGGACACAACAGATTCAACATTTCAAATCTAACCCAGCTCAGCAAGTGGCATCGTGGAGACAAAACTCCAGCATGCCGCACTTCCAATGAAGCCAGCAGTGTATGTATCTACCTCCTCATCTTACACCAGTTCATCCTGGTCTGTCATAAAAGACGAATGAGTGAGTCTCTCCATGGATTCAGAGAGCAAGGCGTTTTCCCTCTCCAGGGAGGACTGATCTGATGACCAAATCCTTTCCTGTTTCCTTGTCGAGTCCCCCTCTGCAGCAAATAGAGGGGGTATTTTTCCCTCTCATGTCAGCCATGTGTCATGTGCTGCTGCCCACCAGTTTTGATAAAAAGGCCGACATACGAACAGCCCACTGGGATAGGCTTGAAAAAACATAAACACAGAAATTAGGACTGAATCACAGGCAAATTCCATATGTAGGAGCCCAAACAAACACTTTAGGAAACCTCATTCTGTGCAGCAATGCCAGCCAACCAATACAATGTTTGGCATGTAAAAAGAGATGTTCTTTGAACCACAATAACATGACAACAGAGCAGGAAGTGGCATGATTTATGAATAAAAACAATAAAGCGGCCACCCAGTGTGACTGTTTTCTAATGTGCCTGAGTCATTTCTAAGAGGATGACAAATTAGCCATTGTGCAACAACAACACACTCCCAGCGTTAAAAATGCATATCCCATAATGTATATTTGTGTTTTCTGAAACTCCAGATGCGGAGCAGGCAGAAGCAGGGAGGAAGAGAATTCGAACAATTGGTAGTTCACCAGAGGTAAAACAGACGTTTGCGTGGCGAGCCGCCCACTGACGAGGCTGAGCTACACACAGAAACACTGTGCGATATTCAGCCCTGGGACCCATCATTATTATGATTACCGTGATCTCTAACCTCAGTGGTCTCCATGTCTGTCCTCGTAAAGAGCAGCAGAGAAAACACTCAGGGTTTTATGTATTTTTTGTCTCTATGGCATTCTGTCTGATCCCTGCTCCTTCTCATCCGCCACACAACTGTCTCACGGTGCAGAGTGCCACCAAACAGAGAGGCCCAGAGGACGAGTGGGCGGTTCTAAGAGGAACAAGCGCATGTTGCTCAATTATTTTCACCATATGTAGCTAGCACTCTATCTCCACCACTTGTAGTGCATTAATGATGGGGTTTTTCAAAGCCGCAGAGTAAAGTTTGTGGATTTGATTGGGATGTTGGCGTTTTACTCTCTTTTACTTTCTTTAGAGACCCACTGTGTGTAGATACACTCTGGCTTAAATTATTTCACATCAGTAGGTTATAAAACTCCTTAACTGACTGATTGTTTGATTATTTAACAATCATTTAATATTACCTCCACCAAGGTAATAATGTCTAGTTGCTTGGTTGGTTTGCAGGATGACTCAAAAACTACTGGATGGATTTGAATGAAATTTGGTAGGAGGATGAGGAATAAAGGCGCAGATCCAGGAGTTTTATTTTAAGGGAACTATGGGGTCTTATTTGGTGGAGGAATGTGCTCTGCTGAGTGCCGTTTAAATTTGTACTTCAAAGTACAAAAAGTTTAATTTATGGTGAGTGATTTGAATGAGAGTTTGAACTTAAGCTAACATGTCATATGATAAAATGAATTGGCAACTATTTTGATAATCAGTTTATTTTCTCACTCAAACATGCTTCAGATGGGCATTTTTGGACCTTTGCCATGGAGGTGAGTCAGTTAGTTTGTTACTATGTAGGATTACACCATAATTCCTGGATGGACTTCAGTGAAACTTTGTGGTAGGATGGGGAAGGAGCCAATGAAGAACCCAATAAATTTTTGTGCGGCTCTGGATTAATGGGTGGATTCAGAAATTTTAATTTAATAAAAATAAGTGCCCTACCACTCATTAATTATTTCTGTTTCTTTTTTCCAGCTTTTTTTCCAAAAACACTCCAAAAGAGGTGTTTTGTTAGTTTGAACAGATATTGGCATGAAGGTGATGTTCCCACACAGCCAAAAGTGGTTGAGTTTTCTGCTGCAAAAGATGCTGACCAACATCATCTACAAAATGCATGACAAACCTTCACAAAAGATAAAAAATGAAGTAAAATGACTTGCTGATTATGTCTCCTCTACGAAAAGCACAGAGCAAATTTCACGTGGATTTTTACGTGCAGATTTTTACCAATACTCAGAAAGCATTTTTTGTGAAATAATCAAACTCTCCCCTCTCTAAAAACACCGAATAACTCTTTATGGTTGAATCTCTGCTGGGGACGAAGCAGACTCTAATGATGATAAACAAGTATCCCATCATTGTAAGTGAATGGTGTGGACGTGGCATTAGCTCCAGCTGAGCACAATAATGGCTCTGGCAGTGTTTAGAGTCCTTTCCCAGTAGGAAAACATACTGCATGACCGAATGCTGCAACATACATCATAGTATTTTTCATTATTTTATTGTTAATAAGAATGAAAATTTTACACATAAAACAGAAATAAAGTGCATGGAGTTAAGCCCTCTGACCAGTTCCTTTCTACATACCAGTACTTATAGATTAGCCCCAAAGAGATGAAGGCCAGCGTGGTAAAGTCGTGCTGTGTGCCGCATGTATTTTCTAACACAGAGGAATCAATCTAGGCCTATTATGTTTTCTGCTCAGAACTTCTATTTGGTTATTTTTCTGATTTGCTTTGTGATGGAAAATATGTCATGCGATGACACTATAAATGGGGCATAAGTGGCCATTTAACGTGTTTAAAGGTGATAATGCTGATCACGTGCCAAGGACTTTTCAGTTACGGGACGTTTAACTGGAGCGTTGATATCCAGAATAAAGTCCTCGGTCAGTATGAAAATAAAATGCCACATGAATCAGGAAGTGTCATTACAGTGGCCATAAACAATGCTTTCTACAAAATGAACAGCAATAAATGACAGCAGCACTGGCTGCCAAGTCCAGTTTCATAGGTAAAGATGTAATAGATGTGAAGTTGGACTTACAGACTAAATTACAGAACAAATTTGGTGTTAGCTGACAAAGCTTGATGAATTTAGCATTTTCTGTGATATAGTCATACAAGGTCAAAGTGTGGTACATGAATGTGCAGGATAGCTTTGCATTGATCATCTTAAACTGCTCAAGCAAACTATCTTTTAGTATTTATTTCTATTATTTTTGCATGAATCATTTATTAAGAAGCAAACCAACTCTCTAGCTGCAGACAGGTGATGCTGTGCAGCGACACAAGCAGCACAGTAAGACTAACAGTAAGATTTGCAGGAAAAGCAGGTGTTTCTATCTGTTGAGACACTGTGTGTTGTTATGTGTCACTGCCAGTGGTGCAGCCGTTTTAAAGAGATGAGACCACTGATATAAATGAAGATGGACTTCGCAATTCCACATTGTACACAAATTGAAACCAACATATCCCAGACCCTAATGACATCAAATAACTAACCATATGCAAACTGAAGAAAAAAAATATATGTTCAGTGGATTAGACCAGCAATATGACTGGCTGGGAATATAGGAATGACCTGTAATCTCACTGGTTTAAAACAGGGGTCGGTAATTTATTTTTGATGTCATTGGGCAAAAACTCAATAATAACCTTTGGACCCCTTCTCAACGACTTTGCGACTGTACGTTCGGGTATATCACCGAAAACCCCTGAAGTACACACAAAAACGGCAAGCGGGACGAAGACAGCAACACAGCATGAAAGTGTAGAGCATGATCTCCTGTTAGAGAGATGTTTCCTTGTTATTTTTTGCCAAAAATACCAAATTCTGTACATTTACGGAAGAGATGCTAAAGAGCTAGATATTTGGGTAACTATATTAGGATATGTCAAAATCTTTTACAGCTCCGTTGGATTTGTTCCTTTTCTGCAGGGCTTTATCATAGTCATTTCAACCGGCAGGAAACTGAGACAGCCAAATACTATAAGTAAAAATTGACAAGCCTTACATCACCGTGGGCCAAGCAGTCACAAATGTGTGATTTTTCACCTTATCCTTTCATCTTTATGATCCTGCATACACACACGCGCAGATAGTTGTGTGGGACCATCACATAACAGCAGGTGAAATTACATCCTTAAACACTGACAGGAATCCAATAAGATAAAGCAAGCTCAAGGTTCATCCCATCATCCTATTTCCAACATACTACATGACCCAGATTGCCTTTAACCCTGGTCATTTACGTCATCCAGGGCGGCTCGGATTATCATCCCATACGTTAGCGCTTTCTGGCGCTCCTCTAAATCTTGTCAGCGGCATCAAAGTGGGCTTATTCAGACACATTCATCACAGGCCTCAACACTACAAAATTTCCCCAGATGTTGTGGTCGTGGTTGTAATGTAATGTTATAGGTGTGAACCCGCTCGTCAGACTCGCAGCCTTTTTAGCTCGACACAAAAAGAGATAACGCGAACCTTTAATGAATGCGCATCACTGTCACTGCAGCCCTTAGTGGTGCAATCAGCTGACTTTTCCAAGAAAACTGATGTTAAAAGGAAACCTCAAAGTAGATAAGACCCCAAGTGAGTAAAACAGAACTGATCACTTTTTGCCTGCAGTGAATCGACAAATAAGTGGTCAAACCCAAAAGTTGTTCAGTATCTATTAGTCACAACACTCAAAATAAGCAGCCCTTTTGAATCGGCCTGTTGTGCTTGTGCGAGAAAGGTTTATTGGAGTTGTTCCAGTGTGTTCAAACTGCATCATGTTACTGACAGCACAAAGGATATACTGAAGGGCTGCGTAGCAGCCTTGAAAGAATGAATGGGAAATGGTCTGCTTTAGTAAGCATCCATTTCTCATTAAGTACTGCACTCCTCCATGTCAACAACCTTTGCAGTCACACATCCAAAACACTGTCCTCTTCCTCTTCCATTCGCTGTTAAATAAAAACTCCAGTGTTTTTCAACCTAAAGCCTATTGGTCAGACTTTTAAGGTCTAGACTCTGGCAAAATACACCTATATTCAAATTAAAAACTGTATTCACTTAAAACCCTAAGGCCATTTTGATTGAAAAGCCTATACAATGCAACAGTGTTGGGCATGTCAAAATTGCAGAAATAAATCACTTTTACCCACCAATAGCTACGCTAACGTGTCATTGAAAGTGTCTGGAAAAACTATACACCTACAGTGAATATAGTTGATTTGTTTTAACTCAATAAATGTAAAGATACTGTATAAAAGATCTACACTCTGTATTTCCTATCTTTCGCTTCTGATTATTTTCCAGACTGCTACAGCAGGGAATAAACGCTTTGGAATAAATTCAAACGAATTGTCTTTATCAGAAAATTTGGAAAACAATGCATTTCGACGAATGACTAATTGTGCCTGGGGAGCAAAGTCGGGTACACGAAGCAGAGGAAGCTAAGAAAAACTAAGAGTGTACAAATATTAACTTTTTACCATATATTTTATTGAGTCAAAACACACGTGGATGTTTCACTGTAGGTATCTTCTCCATGTTGCCACACACTGGCAATCATTTTTCGAGAATATTCAGTGGTGCAAAAGTGATTTATTACTGACATTTTGACTTGCTCGGTGCCGTTGCATTTTACAGCTTTGGTGAGATAAATGGCCTTAGCATCCATACCTAATTCTGGTTTTAAGTTCAGAAATAGATGAACTTTGTGGACACCACAGAAATATGGACAATTTCAACAAATACTCAATAAATATTTGATATTTACGATTCAAAATCTGTCGGCCAATCAAGTTGGCATCAGTCAAATAATCATATTGACACCACACACTTGAGGATTATCTGGACAAATACTCGGTTGCGACAGGCTGTGGGCCACACCCCTGTGATCGCGGGGGGGTAAATCGGGGCCAAAATCAGGCCTAAAATCATCTGGTGTGTAGCCAGCATTAGTTTAAAAAACAGCAGAGCTCTCTTACTTTCATCAAGTCAGAGCCAGCTTTCAGCTCATACATGAGCAGCAGCCAACTTCCTTAGAGCCTTCAATATTCTAAAATATCTGGCAGATTTGATGCCAGACTGTTAAAGGAATACGTAAAGCCTATGGTATTTTATGAGGTGCACATGCACGATGTGCAGAAATCTGACTTTGGACTGGGGTGAGATCCAGATGCATCACCTCCAGCCAAGCTTCAGAGTTTATGGTGCTATAGAAACGAGGCGTGATAATCACTCCTTCTATATTCACCGTCGCCTGCTGCTTCGACGCCTGAATCAATTAAAAGCCGCATTCAATTATATTTGAGGGTAACACTGTAAACAATTAAATGATTGCAGACGACTAAAAACACTGGCACCGAACGTGCAGTAGAAAGGCTCAGTTTCACACAATTTGCATCAAGTTTTTTTGAGAAATTATCATAAACATCAAGCTATCTAGGAATGTGTGGGCGTGACGACTTATGTGGATATGAGATGACTGCATCTCACAGTCATGCTATGATCAAACAAGCAGCCTTCAGTGAAACCCACTACAGCGGATTCTTTCCCTCTTCTAGCCTGTCAAAGCGACATTAGCCATGTTCTCAGCCTCTGGATAGCTCTGTTGTTTTCCACACAAAACCTAATATTTGTCTTTGTCCGAGTGATCCATTATGATAAAGTAAAGTGGACTGAATACGCGTTTTAAGGCAGAGCTGGAGCTGTTTGCTTTCACTTCAGACAAATCAGGCCGCATCGCGCAGGGAGTTAATCTCTTCTGGGCGCCACTCTGCTCTCCCTGAGCAGGTCACCAAATTAGGTTGCTATATTTCTGCCTAAAAAAAAAATAAAAATTAGGCTGAACTCAGTAAGAGTTATCAGGTTAAAATCACATCTGTCAACATGCCGTATTAAGTAAGGGATTGTGTGATTAAAACAAATGAGTTTAGGCTGTCTGCTGCATATTTTTTTTTTCTATAGCTACAGGATGAAAAAGGCAGACAAAAAACAAAGTGCGGTGGCCAAGGGACCTCAACACAGTGTAACAAAGGAAATCACACACAAACAGAACAAAAGCCACCAAAGTGAGAAAACATAGTCATCAAACTGACAGCATGTGTTTATATCGCAACCAAACCACAGAAAAACAGAAATTACTGTAAAATGTATGTTGTATTTTCTATGTTTCGGTACTAAAACAGATACTAGCAGATATCTGTTGTCATCCTGGCCTTTGCATTTTCCTTATTATTGGCCTGCCAATTCAAATGGCGCCACAAACACACATCACAGTATTAAAACAAAGAGAAATACTCGTACTTTATTTTTCCAAACACCACTGACAAACAGCCAAGTTCAATATCTTTGAGCGTCTCAAATTGTCACAAAACAAAGCATGTCTCCCACTTTGAGTGCCCCCTGAAAACAGCCGCTTGAAATCGTTTTCTTTCTCTGCTGTTGTTGTGTTTACTCGCATGCGTTTTCTTAAGATGCGAGTGTGCTGAGCTCTCTCAGGCCACCGCAGCAACCGATCTTTAAAAAACGTCTTCATTGTGTTTCACCTCTTTGGAGACTGGCGAAACAACTGCAAGGTCACAGCTCAACCTCCCAAAGTGTGTCTCTTAAGAGCTCTGTGGCGGGCTTTGTAATGCACTCATGTAGAGACTGACAGAAATACAATAGAGAAACTATGTGTTGCCTGGAGGAGGGAGTACACCCATATTAATACTGAGAAGCTATTGTGGAGTGACGTCATGCAGTACTTCCTAGGGCCATGTTTTCTCACTCAAACCAGATGGGCTAAACCAGGTTCCCAAACTGGGGTGTGTGATCCCCCCAGGGAGGACAATTATAAATCTGAGGGGTCACAAGACGATTAAAGGGACGCTGACGTATTTGTGTCACACTTTCACCTCTTCAAAGCCTCAGGTGAAACAGGTGGAGACATAACCTCTAATGAAGAGTCACTAGTTTTAGTGGAATTAGATTAACTAAGGACTATACAACAGCATTTACAGCTGCTATTGTAATGATTGAAAAGAGAATGCCAGTATTTTTCATCATAAGCTCTATTTCCTTGTCTTGTAGGCACTAAAATGTCACAAAATATTCCGGCCTTTATTTATTTATTTATATTTTGACTTGCACTAGGACTAGGACTGTACCTACACAAAGCTATACTATTGCAACGGTTGCTGACGGTGCACCCCAGACATGACCAGTCTATTTTCTGCTCCAAATCGAGTAAGATGCTACCCAGTCTCGAATCATAAAAATCAAACGTGTTTAATAGTTACGATTTCGGATCGGGCTGCCTCCGATGGAATATCTGCAATAGCCAATGAGCGATGAGAATGGGAAGCGTCACCAACCGGATGTTGGGTTGGTAATGGAATCGCCACTGTGAAATCGTTACTGCAAACGGTAGTCGTGTGGTCTCGTTGTCTGACTGAATCCTCTAGTGTGTGCGTTATGGAGGATCATTCATTCATTCATTTTCTACTGCTTATTCTGTGCAGGAGCACCGGGGGGCTGGAGTCTATCCCAGAATCGTCGGGCAAAGCATGGGTACATCCTGGACAAGTCGCCAATTCATCGCAGGACTGACATACAGACACAAACAACCAATTATACTTACATTCACAACTATGCATAACTTAGAGTAACCAATTAACCAAAAACCCTGGGGTGGGAACCTAACCAGGCATGGGGACAACATGCACATTCTGACCCAGCCAGGAATCCGAACCAGGACCTTTCTGAGGATTATAATGTTACAAACTGGTTTAAATTGTCTTTACGTTTGTTGTCTCCAGCATTTCTAAAATCAGGTGACGTTTGAAAATCGTCAAGCGTGTAGCCAGCCTCACCAGACACTCGCCCAATGCTGTTGCATCTTATACACAACGTTTACAATGTCCACCCAACGCAACACCAAAGTATCCAATAATGTAGCACCAAGAAAACCTGCTAATTCTCATGTTTTGACCTGGCTTTTTTGGTGTAGCAAAGAGGGGATGACAAAGAGAAACGGGTTTTGTCAGGGCTGAAGCATAATATTTGAATGCCAGATAAGTTTAATGCCAACCTCTCTTCAAAAGATTATCTCTCTGTCTTGCGCCCCATGTGCTCAACCTTACTGGTATCTCAGAGGAGCAACTCACAATGCTTCCTTTCAGCCGATGGTGCATGAGTTCAACGTGCTGGATCTCCGTCCAGCTGCTTCAATGCCTTTGTGGATCAGCTAAAACACAGCTGATAGTACAAACACACACACATTTGCACAGTTTGCATTGGTACAACATATATTAAGTCACAAGTCTCTCTGTATCACTGAGGCGTCACTTCATTCAGATGTGATGATGACCTTTCTTCCAGACCCAGCCAGACTCCTCAAAGCAGGAGGTGATCCACCAATCACATGCTCTGCTCTTGCTTGCTTTCTTTTTTTAAACACAGTGGTAATATCTAATATCCCCTCCGATCGATCACTACATTGTACCGGTGTCCCGCTGCAACGCGAGACAGTTAAAAACTGATACAAACGTGACGATTCAAATCGGTTGAAAAGGTAAAATGAGTTGATTTTCACTTTTGGCAACATATGGCGCATGTGCTACTTACCTGGCAACCTCTCATCATCCCTCAGCTGCGCTGCTGACATGCTGCAGTAAGCAATTTGCCTCACTTGTGGTTGTTGTTGCCATTTTCAGCTGCTTTGCCTCATAACTCTTAAATCTTGATTATTTTCTATCAACACAGCAAACTATCTGTTAAATTAAAAACATAAATGTGTCCTCCTTAAGCACTCGTGTCTGACGTTAGCGAATTAGCGCTGAGCCAGCGGTTGCTTATTCACTTGTTTATACTTTGTGCGTCAAATGTTCAGTAATTCCTCTTCTTCCTTTAATAGTTAATACTGCATTCACGTGCTTTTGGAATTATGGAAAGCAAATCATTATCTTCTGAAGCTGGAGCAAACCAGCCGAGTGTAGCTCCACCAATGAGAAACCAGGGAGGCTGAGTGATTGTTCTATGACAGCTCAAGAAAAGAAAAGCCATCAATTTGCAGTTTTTGTCCCAGATATTGAAATGTCAAGTCATAATTTGTCTCATTAGTGGAATAAAACTGGTGAAACTAGATCACGAATCATATCAAATCCTAAGTGGAGTGTTACATTCTCGTCTGTATGCCCATTTGATCCGGTTTCCTAGATATTTGAGTGTTAAAGTTTTATCCTTCACCCTGCACGACAGACACTGTTTTATCATCACTAAATCATTTCAACATGATGCCAAAATCAAAAGACTCCAGCAGACTGCATTCTGTGGCACTCGCCGCAAGCGCAAACAGGCTTACGGTTGCAACATACTGCAGAACTAATGTGCTTCAGCAAGCTTCCACTGAGGCCACAAGAAAATGAATCAAAAAGAGGTTCTAAGTATGACATTTCCTGTGCCTAATTCATGAGCCGTTCCCCCCAAGCTGTCTAGAAGCATTTACTGCCGGCAAATAGCTGACATATTGTGTGTCAGACCAGGCTCATAACTAATTCTCGAGACTTCACAGCAGTTAGTTCCTTCTTCGCCCGTTTGAGCCAAACGAACACCTTCCAGCAGGGTGGAGTTAGTTTCTCCCTGGCAGCTCAGAGTTAGAAACAGAGTGCTTCCAAACACTCGGAGAGGGGTGGCAGGTTGGCGGAGGGTGGGCGGGCTGGAGGGATTCACCCCAGCCTGGAAATTTGAGTTTTATGCACAGCAAGCTGTTCAAAACTTGCAGGTAAGCTCAACTCACACCACCCCCTCACTGTGAATTCCATTAATTACCGCATCTGTTAGTTTAGCACAGCGCACCCACATTCAAATCCACACACGGGGCCTCTAAAAGGCCATTTTACAGTTCTAACGATGCAAAACGACCTTGGCAGCGTTCTCAAATCTGTCAAGAATGTTCACAGTTTTATTGATGGATTTGTTTCCCCATTGAAATATGTGCATAATTGCACATGATTCACAGCTGATGCTCTCTCGAAGAAGATTATGCCAGACTTAAATTTACATTGCGAGATTCAAGCAGCAGCACGAGAGGCAATGCAATGAAAGCGAAATCAATCTGCTCACAGGGATCAGCAGTGAAATGTTGTTTCTGCCTGCATCCTTGCACAGTCTCATTTGTCTTGGCAATCGCTCTTATTCGTTTACTCCATCGCATTAACTATCATTCTTCTCATGGCCCGTACTGCAACTACAGCTGCAACTAACAGATTTGCCAGTTAATTTTGTGATTTATCGATTAATCAGTAACTTTTTCAGAGTCCCATATGATGTCTTTAAACTGCTTCTTTCCTAAAATCAATCGTTAAAAACCCAAAGACTCTTCATTTACTGCCAGAAATGACAAAGAAAAGCAGTAAAATCCCAACACTCAAGAAGCCGGAGCTGACTAGTGTGTGATCATTTTGCTCGGAAAACAAGGCTGAAATGATCACGCGATCATCAATATAGTTGATTTAAATTTCTTTCAACTGATTATTTATTGCAGCTCTAATTAAGATGGAGATTCATCATCAAAGTGAGAGGTGATACATCACAAAGCTGCTCTAAGAAACACTTTCTTCCTGCAGCCAGGTGGGACAAATATGGAAAATGCTCCTGTATCTGTGCATGTTAAGACTGTCACTCTGCTAAAGGCATCTGACCTCTCGCTCATTTTGGCATATTTGGCCTATTAAAACAAGACTGAAGAGACATCATCTGTCTCTGAAAATGTGACATTTTTTACTGGAGAGGCAGAGAATGGATTGACGGTGCCATACGGACAAGAGACAGGAGAAAGGAAATAGATAAATAAGTGGCCCAACAAAACAAACGACTTTTGAATTTATCAGAAAATGGGTAACTAACTGGAGTCAAAGTGATAAATATAGAAATAAATAAACAAATCTGGGTCACTGGACTAACTCAAAGCAGTGAAAATCTGGGAACATCTAAATTTGATATTTCTCTCTTGAGCATCTTTTATCCCTTAAAGTCAGTCATTCCAGTTGCGAAGCAGGCTGGTGCAGCGCTGACGCTAATAGTTTGTAAAGCATCCTATCTGTAATATTTATTAATTTTCAGAAGTTTAGGTCTTCTCATCTGTTGATCATTAACGCACTGAGCTCTCTGACCCGTTTATACAGCATTATTGGAAGTAATTTAGCAGCTTCTCTCTGCCATTAATGGCTGTAGTTTACACTTCAGCCAAGTTGCTATTTCATGGCCAAAAGCAACACGATCAGGAGTCCGGCAATATGAGACCATACGTGCAAAATTGTTGTCACTTTCAATCTATTTTCAGTTCGATTACTAAATTAAAGTCCTTTCCAGATTAAAAGCTGTCAAAGCCCATTGTCTTGTTAATGGTCAGTGGAGCGCAGTCTTGATGGTCCATTTCACTTTTGATTTCCTCGGCCTGCTTAAAGAAATGTCAGACAGCAGCATCTGCTCCAGGGCTGCTGATCTGTTCTTGACCCTGAGCCCTGACCTCCCCCGGGAGACACACACATTATGTCCAATGATTATCACCTTACAAACCGCAACTAAAATTAAACTGTGCGAACGCCAACGCTAACTTTAATCACCAAATATTAGACTCGGGTCAAACATCAAGATATAGGTGGGAATGCTAAAAGTCTTCCTAGAGTAACAGGTCTCAGATGATCCAGGACATAGGAAATATCGCCTCTGCTCACCGACATGTTGAAACTGGCTCAGCTGCAGCCCACACAGACAAGCATTCAAGCACCGAACATGAAGAAGAGAAGCATCATCCTCACCGAGATGAATGCGAATGACAAACGGAACAGACGGACGGGGAGATCAGGACAGAAACTTGTTCCATTAATCCACATTGACGCACCGGAGTCGCCGGCGCTTGTCAGACACAGAGCTCGGGGAACCTAAACGCACCACAGGAAGGTGGGAAAAGACGAGGGTCGGAGCCGATCCCGCCCGGTTCGTGTGGGGGAAAGCAGGCGTGCACCGCTGTGGGTAACGGCCAGGTAACGACGCGGTGCGTGACGGACGAAACGGCTGCGAATGTGACGCTCTCGGCGCGCCCACCGAGTTTCGGGACGCTCGAGGCGGCGTGGAGAAGCAAGGCGGCCGTGTCACTCACCTCGGTGGGGTCACCTAACCGGTCCGGAGCGCAGACTGCGTTTGGGAAGCCGAGGCGACGCTTCGGGGCTGCCGCCTGTCAGCGGGAAGGAGGAGTTAGTGTTGACTCCAGCATCCCGCCTCTCCGGCGGACGGAGGGACGGAGGGAAGGACGGAGGGAGGGAGACACAGTCTGGCCACACGCTCCATTACAACGCGCGCGCCTCCACTTCACGAGGTGCGCAAAGGGCACCTCGGTTTGTTTTTCATTGGAATATTATTGCAGTTTTATTTCAGCCGGGTTGAAATAAATCTCCTGGTTACTGTCGATAAAGCACACACACGCAGGTCATTGTGACAAGAGTAAGTTTTACATCTGGAGAGGGACATTCATTCATGGGCTATTTACCAGGACTTGTACATTTGCCTCTACAATGTAGTACAAGTAGGAGAGAAGCAAATTTCAGCCTTCACCGATGTTACTGATACCTTGGCAGCCTACTAAGACCACTAATAATGAATCAGTGTTTTTTTTTATCCTGTATTAGTTAACAGACAGAGCAGGCGATGATGGCACAATAGCTGGAAGTCCCTCTGTCGTCTGGCTTTTATGTCGTGAAGTTTAAGAAAGCTCTAAAAATCTTTAAGTCACAAATAAAGAAAACAAAATACATCAGTGAGAATTCAGGCAGAGCAGCCGGAGGACATGAGAGGGAAAACCAGACAATATTTCCTCGGTAAAATATGGTTCGGTTCTACCAAAGTCAGTGAATAAAGTTGTGTCGTTTGTATAGTTATTATTAAGACCCCACCTCCCCTTTTGGTCACACTTTGGGTATGTTTAGGCATTAAAACTATTTGATTGAACTATTCAACGGCACCACAAATACTCTATGAAAGAAAACTACGAGGACTGGGTTTAGGGAGCAACACTACTTGGTAATTTTAGCCAATACAAATACTTGATAGAAATTCATTTTTTTTAGACACTAGTTATGCATCAGGAAAACATCGTAATTTTAGCCAATACAAATACTTGATAGAAATTCATTTTTTAGACACTAGTTATGCATCAGGAAAACATCCTGCATTGGTTTTGTTTTTAACACAACCCTTTTCACAACTTTGAAGTGTTAATGTTTTAATTAGAAAGCTCCAAAATCCCTGTTATGAGTTTGCTGAGTCAATGACGAGACATTTATTCCAGGACCAGAAATTATGAGACAAGTAAATTATTAATCAGAATGATGTTTTACGACTCTGCCATTGTTCAAAAAGGACTCCAGACTTTCAACACTTCCTTCAAAGTGTGTGTGTGCGTGTGTGTGTGTGTGTGTGTTTGTGTGTGTTGCCTGCTTAGTTCAGTCAAACTTAACATAAATCTGATAAATATTTCACAGCTCTCGATACAAATTCAGACAACATGGATGATTTTCTTTTGCAGAGTAGCCATGGCACATTCATCATGTTGAAAGTCTGTCCCTTGACAACTGGTCGTCTCTATGCCTTTCAAACCAAAGGTCGCAGCCATAATCAAAAGGCTTTTATAGCCAGCAGTCCACATTAGACCTCACCCAGGAAGGTTTCTCATACGCAGAATCTTTAGAGGATCAGAGGGTTCTAATCTGCAGCTGAGGCTTCACCTGAGCTTTACGGAAGAGACGAAGAAATTTGGATTTAACCACCGTAGTGCTATTGGAATACAGCGACAATGCCTTCCACCAGGAAGACTTTACATTATATATCCAGTGCGCTGGTTACCACCATATCTGTCGGAGTGTTGGGGTATAGCATGTCAGCAAAGTGGGGAAAGGCCACCATGGAATGTGCAAATAGCTTAACTAGCAAAGGATTTGCTGTGTTCACTTTGGGGCTTTTTAATGGGACTTTAAACAGAAACGACTGCCCCTCCTTTGTCAACAGCGATGCTGTTGCAGGTAATTTCACTTCCCAACACAAGATTTTTTCTCACCATACATACCTCGGGACATGTGATGTAGCTGATTGTTGAGTCGTGTAAGGGTTTCCTGGTTCATCTGAAGCGGAAGTTTTGGGCTGGTAACTGGCCTGAGCTACCAGCACAAAGCCACCCTGGACTAAAACTCAGCATCCTAAAAATGCTCCTTTAATCAGCAGTATCTCTTTTTTCGCCCAGCAGCTTGTATTTACTTAACCAGAGTTAGAAAGTGGCGTGACGAGTCTCGCCACTGTTGTGTGGTAAACTCTCCTTTTTTGTTTGTAAACGACAGCACATATTTGCTGTAGTTTAAGAGTAGCAAAAGTCACACATTAAAAAGATTGAGATGCCGTCTGGCTCATAACTGATGACTTGTCTGTATTTTCAGCCATAAATATCTGTGTACAAAATTAGCAAAAAAGTGTTGACATACATACTTACGTATACGTACGTATGCAGATTAGTCTCAGCACACTTGTAAGTACAAGTGCTGGTTTTGCAGCTTGTTTGTTTTTTACACATTACACAAAATCACAAATCTCAAGCATGTTTCTACAGACTCTGTTACACATTCACAAATTTAATTATGCACACGTATTGAGATACAGT
This sequence comes from Mola mola, assembly GCA_001698575.1. NCBI lineage: Eukaryota > Metazoa > Chordata > Actinopteri > Tetraodontiformes > Molidae > Mola > Mola mola. The sequence continues at coordinate 932,979 of KV751339.1, forward strand.
TACACAACAATAATAGCCCCATATTAATGCATGTAACTCTTTAAATGTTCTAACCACATTCTTTTGTTGTTGTGCAGTGTTTCCTATGCTGGTTGAAATAGGGTCGACCCCTTTAGTCCTGCACGCTCTGGTTGTGTCCCTGCTGGTCTTGTGTTTGGTGTTTTCTGCCGCCAACATCCTTATCTCCATCTACAACAGTGTCAGTAACCCTTATGAGACCTACATGGGGCCTGTTGGCATCTACACCTGCGGCTCGCTCAGCGGTAAGTGACGCAAATGTTGAAGGTTTTGAGCTTCTGGAAGTAAAAGAAGGAGACCCGAGAGAAGCAGTTCACCATACGTGGTGGTTGAGATATAATTTTGTACTGAATAATATCCCTTTCCCCCTGCAGCATGCTTGTCTGTCCTGGTCCTCATCATATTTGTTCTGAACGTCAACTTTACCAACATGGCAGAGGAGACAGTAAAGAATTTCCCCACAAGTTCTCAAGTGGAGCTGCTGAATAAGTACTCTGAGATGATGGTAGGATATTACCTTATCATCCTGTATGCAGTGTTGTCACTCTCCACCATTGCTCTGATCTACATGTACGACCACGCAGCCTACACACACAGGAAAGAGCAACAGAAGCCCACCGAGGATGTGCCCAAAGAGATAATGATGTATTAGGGACCTGCGTCTGAGTCACTTTTCAGGGACATTCATAAATTGCTACAGGCAGAAATTGGGTGTAGGCACAGTATAGTAAGATATGGGTGTACAGCTTGTTTAATGCACAATAACAATGTAGATATTACATTTTAATGCCTTCTGATTTTTAAATATACATTATATGTTGACGAGTATTTTGAAATCATGTACGTCTTTGAGCAAACGTTTTTAAAAAATCTATTTATTCAGTGTAAAAATGATGAACCACGTCTGGTTTAAAATGATAAAAACCAAATCTTTTCAGAGAAATAATGTCCTTAAGTCTTCAATATCTGAGAAAATCTCACAAATTACAGCTATACAGAGACCAAATGTTATTGCTGTGTATTTTTACCGAACAAGTGAATGTAAATAAACAAATGGCATGAAATGCAGCAAATTTTTATTTCTGTGTGATTTACCCTACAAAATGAATGTGGCACAGGAAGAAAGCAGCACATAACATAACATGGGAGTGAATCGTACTTTAGTGGAAAATGAGAGGGAAGGTGAGTGGGGTGAAGAGAACTGAGAAGAGACCCGTGGAGGATTCATTGAGGTTTGCTGCCCTCTATCTATACCGTGATATAAATGCAAAGAGTTTCCTCATTCATTCCACATTTCAGTAAACACCCACGTTTATCCCTGAAAGAGGAGGCAAAAAGGAAAATATACAAGTCAGTCATTTATCAGTCATGGCTGGGAATTGTCAGATGACGTACTGACACAGGACACACATTGATTCTCACAGGCAACAACAGGACTGGGAAACTGCTTGAAGTTGATATGTTCCAAACTTGTCGGATGTTCTTACATTTGTTCTCTTCCAAATGTGTCCATATTAATTAATTAAAATGGTTTTATTCAACAATATAAACAAGTGCAATTCAAGATTGCAAAACAAGGTCGAAAAATACCCGCAAACATATTATAATCACCTGCAAAAAAATGATTCCAGCCCAAAATATATTATATCTCCTCATAATTTCGCCATTATATATGCCTAATGTGGTAGTTTATCCTATTTTTTCAGCTGCAAACATTTCTGAAGTTAAAACATCAGTCAATGGTGAAGAATATTTTCAAAAATTCCTGGCTCTCGATCACGATCAAAATCACCTCCAAAATTTTAATTGATCCAAATTACATCAAGAACCATCTTTGGCATAATTTCCGCGCAAATCTGTCCAGTAGTTTTTGCATAATCCTGTCAAGCATACAGTACTAAGCCTCCTTGTCGGAGTATTGTGACAACAGAGTTGCCACAGAAAGTGAACCGTCTTCAGGTTTGTTCAAAGTTGCAATTGTAACCTTCTAACACAAAAGTATGGACAAAAGCTTTTTTTAAATGTTTTTTTTTTTTTTTGCAACCATTTATCCATCGGCCTATATTTAGCCATTTTGAATGTTTCATTTTGGTGTCAGTGTATCTGCAAATAAGGTGACATTACCAATGCAGTTACTTACAGCCCTATATTTCACGGGTTTTATCCTTTATTTTCCTTTTTTTTTATTTGAGCTAATTTCCAATTTAGCCATAGAATAACAACTTATATTATTTATTTTATTTTTGCCAAATATGCCTATTTTGATTATTCATTCATGAGGTTTAGCCACAGACACAAGCCATTTCAACAACTTTGATTTACCCATTTTACCATTTATTTTGCACTTACATCCATCAACTATGGATCTTTTGTATAGCTACTACTTAGCTAGATATTTTAGATACGTGTATTTTTCAGGCAACTTTAACAGTTACGAGAATAGGGTGGGGAGAGAAGATTCATGAAAAGAGGTACAATAGATAGTCACATTTCAGAGTGTTTCTGAGGCCACTTCCCTCCCTTCAGTGAAATGTCTGTCAACGTAAATGACCACGGAAGAAAATGTAGTGTATAGAGCTAAAGGAAAATCTATTATACACATAACGTGAGCTGACAAACAACATCTGTGGAAGTGAACATTCCTCAGCAGGGTTGTCCTCTTTAACCAACTAGTAAAGTTAACTTGAAGTAGGCTGACAGCAAACGCCAAAATGGGAGAAATTTACACTCTCTGCATCACAGGCGTAAACCACATGCACTGTTAAAAAAAAATAACTACTTGTTTTAACTTTTGAAAAGTCAGCGTCCAGGCTGCTTTAAAATCAAAGTAATCTGAACTTGAAAAAACAATTCAGTGAAACTTCTTTATGAGTCAAAGTTAACTCAACTTGTCACTGTTTTAACTTTAAAGTTAAAACAGCCAGCTTGTTTTTACAGTGTGCATTATTTTAATAGCTTTGGTTTCTTTGCTCGTGGTGGAGGAAGTGGTTAAGAAGCATTTGAATTCCTTGATGGGTAAAGATTGCAGGTACGTGTATATCCGTTTCAAAGTGCCAGCACAGAGATGAAAACAAGTCTGGTTGATTCTGTAGTAGCTGAGATAGGGCTCGGTAGGATATATTATCTGTTGTCTCAGGATCCTCAGACACTCTCACAGCTGTGAGTCTGATGACTGTGTTGACGTGAGAGCGGGGCCGGGTGTCCTGTTACCGTTTCCCGTGTCCCATCACTCAGGGCCTAAAGTCTGTTTGGACATGCCCTTTCCAGCACCTCTCAGGCCCGCAACGCCTTCTACCTGCCTTCAAAAGAACCACTCGCCCTTCAAGTCTCACACTTCAAGGGACCTGTGGAAGGATGCAGCGATCTGCTATGTCCTCCTCAGTGTGAGTGTGTATTAAATTTCTGAGAATGCTTGTTTTCTACAATGAATCAAAAAGCATTTCAGTTCAGACGTTTCAGTTCCTATTTCCCAGTGCCTTTGTGATTCCCCGAAGAACCTTCTGGCCATGCATAGTCAGGTTTTAGTCAACAATCCAGTACATTTCTCTTCAACGTTACATTTCTTTAGTTTCTCTTCTGTCAAAATGTGGATTGTGTAGGTGATGATGCTGCCTAGTGTGACCCTGCAGCTGTGGCAGGTTGTATTCTCCAGAGGAGGCCACGTCAAAGCCTGGCTCAGCACAAGCCTGCCTGCTGTGAAACTGATAAGCTCCTCGCAGAGCAGCATTGATCCGTCAAACGTTACCGACCCTCGTGTTTTATTTTTACATCCTTTCAAATTCACCATTGCCCCCCTCGCCGTCATGACCCCTGACAGCTGGCAAGCACAAAATACAAAAACTTGACTCGGCTCGTTTTCAAATATCAGACTATTCCAGCTAGTTCTTGCAATAGGTACTTTTTTAAAATCCCACTTTAGCCATAATAAGGAACGCAATGCTCCTTACCGACATAAATAGAGCTGCTGCAAAACTGGTGAGCCCTGTGTTCCAACCATAAGCCTGTTTAACAGCTGCCATTGGAGATATTTCACTGTATCTATTACCGATCTCCTGTGTGCACTGAGGTGTGGAGCAGCCGATGTGCTATTGACAGACCCCTCTCGCCGTTTGCTGTGCAAACATTGATTGAATAAAATCAGAGATGGGCAGTAATCTCTTCCCCCCTGCATACTTTCTTTACTCACCTGGGATTATGCAGGAGCCCTGAGCCCTGACCACTCACTCTGTGTGATAGGATTAAAGAGGAAACTTTTGTACCTGTGAAACCTTATCCTCCCAGGCCCTGCATTACAGAGGCCTGTGAAACAGACACCTCCAGCTGCAGGGCGCTGAGCCATGTAGAGTCCACCACTAGGTGTGTGTGTGTGTGTGTGTGTGTGTGTGGGGGGGGGCTCCTCTCCTGCTACCATTAGGAGTTCATTTCAAATAGACAACTTAGAGGATGTACATATGTACGGGGGATGGAATGTTTGCATTGTTTTGGCACTTTCACAAACACCTTGGAAACCTTATCATATGTGTCTAAATACATTTATGGATACCGCGGAGAGTGTGCAACATGTAGATCTCGTTGCTGTATTTCAACCCCTCATGCCCCCTTTCCTCTCTGACCTCAGCTGCCTCCTTTAAATAAAGGCCAAAAAAAAATAATCTAAAAACAAAATACACAGATGCAAAGGCAACAAAACAATGGGAACATCTTTTCGGAGACATTATCAACCTGAACTGCCCGAGGTCCTTTTATTTATTTTTTGATTTGATATCTTTATTACTTCTGAGTGAACTCCTCCCTCCACTGTGCCAGTAACAGGTGTTTGTTCATGAGGTTATTAAACATTTATGACTCGCTTATGCTGCCCTCTTTGTCGTCACAACAAATCCTTTATAGTCTTCCCTCGTGTGTTATTTCATCATTTCATTTTATTGCTTATTCTGGATAATCCAATACTCAACACTTCTCTATGGAAGACGATTAGGGCCACTTGTGAAAAAATATGACTTTAAACTCCAAATTGCTATTTTTTCTTAAAAATACCAAGGAAATGCCAAGAAAAAATCTGTTCCTCAAAAATCTGAAAACACTGAGAGTAAAGTCAAAACTCAAATAAATAAATAAATACAAATCAACATGTGGCCTTACTTGTCTTCCGTAATATTCTGATTATTATTTATTATTATTTTCTTTTTAATCTGACAGCCAATTAAAAGTAATTCAAAAAAAAATGCACTACTCCTGATGCAGCATATAATCTGCAAAGTACGTAATTAAGGTTATCAAATAAATGTAATGGAGTGGAAGTTTAAAATAGCAAAAAATGGGAATATTCAAGTAAAGTACAAATGTGAGTCAAAATTGCATTTAAGAACAGTAACTGAGTCAATAGTTACATTCCAACAGTGTTTGTTTAAAATGTCAACAAGGGAATGAGAGGATTTATGGAGGGATAAGAAAAATAACTCAAAGTGATGAGCGATACCTCGCTGTATTCCCTCGCACACCCGACCCGACCATGTGAGGCTGGGAGGCAGGCAGGTTCCCTACCTATCTCCGTCATTAATCTTAATTTGTCAGCGAAGGTTGAGGTGAAGGCGGAGAGAGGGACAGAGGGAGGAGGGCTAAAAGGTAATTGCACCCCTGCTGCTCCATTATAGTGTCATTCCACTGTTAAAGAGAAGATAAGATCTTCTCCAAATTACCTGAAGCCAATTCTCCACTTTACGTGGCTGGGACGAACAGACAGGGAGGAAAAGGCAGGGAAGGTATCCAGCCTGTGATGGAGACAAACTGAGCGAATCCATTCCTGCAGAATCTTACAGAACAATCCGTCGCAGTGGTTTAGAGAACAATCTGTGTGTGATGGCGGATGACAGTTTACAGTCAGAGTGATGAATGGAGGGAGGGCCCGGCACTTTCGCTGCCCCATGTCTCTTGACACTATTGTTGATGAATGTGCGTCTGATTGGCAGGTGTGATGGCTATCAGAGGGTGCAACACGTAGGGACACACAGTTAACCTACTGACACGGCAAACTGAAACAGAGCCATTTGACCCAACACACAGAACAGCATTTAACAATAACAGTAAGAAACACTGCGCAGAACGTAATAGATTTGTATGTCCTGTGTCAGTCCTCTGTAGCTTAGACAGACAGACAGACAGAAAAAACACTGATTCTGATGACTGAATATTGTATCGAATAATTGGGTAGGATGACAATAATTCAACCTATATTATACAGTCAATACAGTGCATGCATGTAAGTAAATGTAAATATACTCGTACTTTTGATATTAAAGTACATTTATTGCCAGATAATTATATTGGAAGTACATTTAATACCAAATGCGTCAAGATTTTTACGCTCATAATGTTTGTATGGGTGACTTTTACTTTCAACAAAGTTTTTTTTTTTTTTCATCTGCTACCTTAACTTTTACTTGAATATGACTGTTGGGTACTTTGAACAACACTGCCAAAAAAAGGAAATGATTCAAAAGATAAAAGATATGAAGTGTTTTAGTGTTATTCTATCATGATTTGAAGTTTGGAAACTATGATTACATATTTTCATTTGCACGACATATCTTGCATGTATCACGTGTTTTTTCTTTCCATTTTTCTTTCTGTTTCTATCAGTGTTTATCCTAACAGATATTTGTAACTGTTTTTTCTGTGTATCAGTGATGAGGGCAAAATGAATGAATTCTTGCAAAGTCCAGCACTTAACGTAGGAGAAACCTGTGAATGAGGCTTTACGTTATTTAAATTTTGAACCGTTGCCAATTCAAGCTGTCACGTTCAGTTAAGTTCAGCCCAAACAAGCACTGCACGTAAGACCAATAGTTCAAAATTCACGACAGAGTCATCCGATCATGACTGCCTCTGTGTTTTTTTTGCAGTGTTTTGTACTGTGAATTATGGCTGACCTGACAGAAGTGCACGCAATCTTTGCTTCACTGCTCTCATTTCACTTTATCAGTTGTAAAGATTAATTTCATTCATTAGGCTGCTGTACAATGCAACGAACGGGCAAGTGTGTGTGTTAACCCCCTTCTTTTAAGATCTACAACAAATTCTCCATCAAATTAAATGTCTCATAGGAGGGAGACCAGTTACTTAAACTTCACACCAGGGGGCAGTATTCAACAAATGAATCAACTGCATGAAATAAATCCTTGTAATACTCACCTATACTACTGTGAAGTTACATACTGCAGCATTTAGTGCAACCCAGTAACTGGGGACTATATGAGCGTGGTAACAAAAGCTTTAAATATCTGGTCTCAGTCTATGAAAAATCTGCTCACTTTATCATTTCATTTTGCATGTGAGCTCATATCACTTCATAGGCAGCAGAAGAAAGAGCTCCGACTGTCAGTGGACACGGATCCGGAGATCACAGACACTTGGCTGTAACCAAGACACTCAGTCACAGACTGCGAGCTGATCTCCAGTCCAAATGGCCATAAAACTGCAGACATTCTAGTCTGCCTTGTTTAAGACAGAGAATGCATCAAGACTGAATTAGAATTTTAAGATAAAAACAATAAATGGAGTTAATGTGAAGGTAAAAGACTGCCTGCTTCTGACTGTACGCTTGGTGGATCACCATGATGACATATCATGTCACGTGAAAGCTCCCGACACTGCATGTCGTCAGCTCTAGTGAAGGCTCTCAGAGCGCCTGACGGCACTGATTGTTGCTTACAGATGCCAGATGGGCAGAGGTGCTGGGATAAAGTGCATCAAGTGCCCCCCTACTGAGCTTTATGAATGGATTAAAGGATTTGCAAAGCTCTGTCAAAAGGACATCAATCGTTGTCACGGCCGCTTGATATTACGGTGCCATCTACAGGAGAAGCCTTGGGGCTGTTGTCATGAAGAGTATAACTTCATTTGTCAAGTCATCAGCACCTTTGAGCAATGAGGATATAAAGGTGAGAAAATTCGAACAGCATCTCTGTATCTGGAGTTGCTTCTATTTGGTTCATTATCAAGTTTTCCACCTCTGAGATGCATCGCGTCAGCCTGAGATCTAAAGTCTTCAAAGCTGCGATCACCTGCCTGCCTCACTAATGAAACTCAGGTAAACTGAATGGGACAGAATTTGATATTGGCTTTCGAAACGCTGCATCTGAAACAATGCAGCTCCTCCACAGGAGGCAATGCTCCGTGTCATTCACCGTGGAGACACAGTGTCTGCCTGCTGCAGGGATCAAGAAGTGCTTCAGGCCTGTTTGCATGTGTATGAAACAATTTGTCAGCCTGCACAGCCATGTGACCCCTTATTCACCGCCAACCTAGCCCTCGTCCATTTAAGGTTAATTGTGGTTCATCACAACCTGGGTCTTATTTTGTGTTTTTTGCCATTCGTGTTGTTTATGATGAGATTAACATTCACTAATGGAATCATTTGGGTTTGGCTGGTTGCAAAAACTGTTATGGGAATACAGTGTATTGACAAAACATCTCAGACATGGAATCACACCTGGTTGCTAATTTTTACTTGTGTGGTTTCCTGGACTAGTTGTATCCACCTTGTTAGTGGCTCACGGGGGTCTAAATAAATGAGTGGTATGTTGCCGATCTCTAACCGAGAACCTTGACAAGCTTCTTCGGAGCAGCATGTGACATGTGATGGTGGACCTGTGAGAGCAACTAAGATTCCCCAATGAGAAGTTAAAGAGAAGTTAAAGAGGCAGGTGCAAGCACAAACAGAAGAGCATGAGCAGAATTTTCGCACCTCATTACTGTTTAAACCAGGGGTGTCAAACATAGGGCCCATGGGCTGGAAGTGGCCCAACAGGGGATCCAGTGTGGCGATTTGGATGATTCTGAAAAGTTCTAATATTATAAACCAAAATAAATCCTATTTCACAATTGAATTTCTTCCATCTGTCCACTAGGGGCGCCCCAATTCGAGCATTGGAAACCGCTTTTCCTTCACAATGACTTCACCGAGCTGCCAGTTGAAAATATCTAGTTTTGGGCTCTAAAAAGAGAACAGTAAATCCAAAGTGTCAGCTTTACCAAGAAAATTGGACCAGTTGATGTTTTTTTCTCATGTGGAGCAACAACATGGAGAGAAACTGGTAAATAATATTTGAATTATTTCTTATAACAAATCTTATAGTTTTTTTGAGCCTTTTAGATCCACTGTGATCTGTGTTGTTTTTTTTTATTACATACAAGGATTTTGAGACTGAATGAAAGGAGAAAGTGGAACATTAAATGTTAAAAGTGCACAAATTTTTCTTGAGACAGGACTTTCAGCACTTTGATTGTTCATTAATTGTAAATATTTTCAGTATGTAATTTTACTTAAAATATACTGAAAGAAAAGGAATAATTTGTCCATTTTCTGATTGATTGATTATTAGGCTATGATTTTTTGGTCTGGCCCTCCTGAGAGCTCGCCGAGCTGCACGTGGCCCCTGGACTAAAATGATCTTGACACCCCTGGTTCACACTCTGTGGATGGTTCAGCCTTTTTCCACTGTTCTGATTTCACATGCCTATGCAGGATGAGCTCAGGCTGAGCCACCAGCTCTGACAACTGCTTCGGACAGTGTGACCTTCCTCAGCAGAGGTGGGCAATAGTGTGAGCAACAAGCAGCGGCTCTAAAGATACTGGCCAAACATCTGTCAAAGTGTTTGTGTATGGGCCCCCTCTCTTGAAAGTGCCCTTACAGGCCTTACAGTGCGTGCGGCCCTGGGTTAATGGCCAGTTGGATCACATGCAACGAAGATCCCAGCCGGACCACAAGGCATTTCAGTCACATGGAGGACACCCCAAAACCACTTGGCCTACAGGGATCTATCTACACCTGTCAGCAAAAAAGATCAGGAAAACATTACAAGTCTTGAACACTTTCCAAGTCCTTCCAAAAACCTCCTGAGACTAATGAAAGTGACATGAATGATGTTACCATCTTTCCATGGTGTGGGTTTGGATGAGGAACATTATCTATTGATGTATTCATCTGCCAGGGAATTTGTCTCTCTCATTACCCAGAGGCTGCACTCAGTCAACCGAATACACTAAAACATCTGGTTGTTGATCAGCATCAGCTTTCCTTTTACAGCAAAATATTACTTATATTTGCAATATTGGACGCAAATTTGAGTGTGACCTACTTTGATAAACTGAACCGTGACAAAAGGCATGATTAGGCCGCCACAAAAGAGAAGACACAAATTGATAATGGTGGAGATAAGAGTCCCAGACTTGTCTGCACCCTCTGTGTCAACTCATCACCTCCTGATTGGGTGTCAACGAAGGGAGGAAGAGGACAGCGGGGGTCTCCGTGAAGGGATCACCTTGCCAAATCTGCTGTGAAGGCCTCGGCTCGGTGCACTTAGCGTTTAGCAGCCGGAGCCAACACGTAGCGGGGTGTAGGTCTCCCCGAGGCGACTCTCAGGCCCTGGCCTCCCTGCCATTGTCATCTGTCCATCTCTCAGCCTCTCCATCTAGCAATGTGCCTGGAGGAAACTTACTTCCTCCCTCCACATTCTTCCTCCCTCCATTACCCCCAGGAGGAGCAGGGGAAGTTGTGTCCAAGGGGACTCCCATGTCCGTATCGATGTCAGAACATCATTGTCGGGGTCTTTTCATTAATTGGATCATAGCATTATGAGAGATGGAGAGGTTTGTTTGATTTGACCTGATGTTGGTAAGAGGATGTGTATGTTTTAAGCTCGTGGATCTGTGACAGTGATAAGATGCACACACACCTCACCGAGGGGAATGGCAAATATGTCCTCGTGCAGAGACGGGGTCTGGTCGGGCCGTTTCAATGAGTGCACCCGTGTCAGGGTGATGTATGGACGCAGTAACACAACCTTTGAGAAGGTATATGGGGGGAAATGCTGCGCTGCCATCTACGCCTGCTCAGTTCCTGAGCAGAAGGATAGGGGCCACATGTAAACATTTGAGATACGCCACTCATTTCTCCTCTTGTGATTTATAACAAACCTGGCTGTCAGCGCCATGGGTGAAAACCCGACTCCAGCAGGGGTCAACATTTATTTCGACTTTTACATGAACTGAAGAAGATAGACATCAGGGAATTCAAACGAAAAGGTCAGCCACTCTGCTTCTGACGCTGTGGATTACACCTTCAGAGGTTTGTCCAACAAAACCCTGCCCTTTGGCTGCTTAGACATTCTGGGAAGCTCGCAGAAAGCCTGTCCCAAAGACTCTTAATGGAACTGGCTTGGGAGCTCATTTGAGAGGAACCAGCAAGCAAAAACACTAAGTCTTGGAGGAATTTCTTCCCCTGGGGATCCCTAAGTGATGTCCATCTCCCCTCAGTCATTCAGAGAGCTGAAACTGGAGAACATGACTGACACTTTGAGTTTGCTCACTCAGGATCTTTTAAAGCATATCAACCCTGTGGAGTTGCGTTCACAGGTTGCTGTTTGATAGATCTGGTTGTGAGGTTTCTGCTGATACAGCTGAAATTAATTCCTTTTATAGCTCCTGCAGCATTGAATTGGGTAAATCTCAGCAGCAACATGTAGTTCCATGAAAAAAGGTTGTTACTTGATGCCGATGATAAAGGATTTAGGGCCAGGCATGAGAAGAAAAAAAAATGAGGCGACCAAGATTTGTTTTTCATTATGCTCTTGGAGAATAAAGTCAAAAGGTCGAGAATAATGTGGAAATGCAGTTTGCTGATGCCCGAGTGCCACACCTTCATCAAACAACTCGACCAACTGTCTTATTGTGTCTTGTGATAATATACTTCCCCTCGGAACTCCACACAGGTGTAACAATGGAGACCCTCGTATTTGTCCATTACCTGATATTTCAGCTTGCAAGGATGCAGCAAACTGCTCTGTTTACAGTCTCACAAGGTCAACTTTAAGTTCTCAACATTTTAAAAATTTTATTTCAACATCATTCTTCACATTTCGTCTTTTTTCTCAAAGTGCATAATGAAAATTGGTCTCTGTGCGTGTGAAATCTATAGATCCAGAGGTATGTGAAGTCTATACTGATCTATGAGCAGGTGTAGCTTTAAAGGCAGCAGAACAGAAGAGAACAGAACTGCTCGAAAGAACAAATCGTTTTATGGCTAATTATTTTTCTATTTCCAAATACTTTCATTTCTCTAATCCTTTAATTATTTGTTTGTTTTTATTTTGTTTTGTTTTGGTTTTTTGCTGTTTGTTCTTATTCTCTGCACCAATACACCAGGACAAACTCCTCCCATTGTGATAAATTTACCTGGCAAAAAAATCTGATACTGATTGTAACTGTCATCTGAATTTCCTGGCCAGAAGCCTCCTAAAAGTCAAGCATAAAAAATAATACCACAACAACACTTTTTGTATCTACAAAAAAATAAGAATCCCGAGACAGTTTTTCTTTTAATTATTAATGAGCCTCAGCTTCATCCGGGTAATTAATACAACACTTTTACTGAGCTCACTAACATTTATTTACCTGAACAGGTAACATATCAACAAACACAAAATCACAGGTATTCAGTGTATCATCTTAGGAAACAATTCAATAATAAAAGAAGAATTATGTGTATCAACGTAAATAACCATTTCATGGTTGAAAGGGTTTATTAGAAAAAAAAACATGTCTGGTCGTCCCCCTTTTAACGCTTTACCACTGAAATTATGTAGAAACACAACAAACAAACAAACAGAACAATACGAGTGATCTAAGGCATTTTGCACATCCACTTCCAGGCCACGTTATTCCATTTCATCCAGGCCATATCTATTCAAAATATTATTTCTAACGCTTTGTTTGGACAAATGTACATGTTTTGATTTCTTCACTACAGCTGTTCCATAGCGTAACACCTTTTACTGAAACACATTGACCTTTTTGTAATGCACATTTTTGTTGAAAGCTGAAAAACGACAGGAAGACATGATGGATTAAAGGAAGCCTAGCACAGTTAAGCATTCACATTTATCTTCCATTGTGTTCCCCAGAACGAACCAGAAAGAAAGAGAGAAAAATAAAACTATGTATGTTTGCTCCTGTTATGTTGTTGTAATGGTTGGTGCTTTTGTTGATGGATTTTTTCTATTATTATTTTTAGCATCTTAATTCATTCATTTCTGTCTTGAGTCTCACACATAGTGTTGCTCTTGTTGTTTCTCACTATTGTATTGTTTTTCCTTCACGCAATTAAAAACAAAAACCAAAAAAATTGAACAAAGAACTTTCACACGGGAATCCTACCGAAATCAAATACTAATCTCCAGATACAACATTGACCTTTAAGTAATTTGTAACCAGCCCAAAGGGGCCTGTTTAAGTATTTCACCCTCTCATAAGCAGCCAGTTGTGACATTGTTGTGATCAATTCCACATAAACAGGTGGGTGATCTTTTTTTTTTTTTCCTCCTGCGTCTCAACAGTATCTGTTAGGCTTTTGTAAAAGCCAAGAGAGTCTACCTTTTCTCAAAAGGACACAGGTCAGAGTCCAACAGCTCAGTGGTTTTGGTCATTTATGTTTATAAACGATTAGGTGGTGCCGTCATTGTTTTGGTATGGTGAATTTTATTGAAGCAAACTCTGGATAGTGTTGCTAAGCTTGTATACAAGCTGTCTCATATCTATTTATTTCTGCTTGTCATTTGTCTCGGTACATTTTATATTGATGTGCATGTCTGCGTGTGTGAAGTAAGGAATAAAGGAAAAGAATACCGTTTTGCACTCTCTGTTCAAAAGAGAAAATTTAGGTTTAAAATATTATGTGTTGTAACTCGGAGCAACTGTTTCGAGAGTTCAGTCACCAGTGGCACAACCTGCCCGGCAGAGGCCCTCAGTCCCTCTCCTCCCTGCACTCTGTAACCAAACACCTCAGCCACCATACCCAAGCTACATCAAGACAGACGATCCGAAGACAGAGTAAAATCGGAGATGTATGGGAACCATCGAGGTAGAAATGTCTGCAGTGATTTATCCCAGCACGCCTCCCCCGGTGCGGCTCTCAGACATGCCTGCCTCCATGTGAAGATTTAAACACGGGACTCAGGTGAGGAGATTTCCAATGACCCCGACAGAAACTATGAAATATGGCAACATAAATGTACATTCTGTCAAAGGGGTAAAATATCATATGGGTAACATACTTTTCCATACAGCGAACCCCCTGCAGGCTCCTCGAACTGGGCCCACATGTGGATCCTGGGACTACATGCTCACTTGTGTTCTGACAAAGTTGCTAATTTTACCCCATAAAAAAAACTTCCGGTTCACTGCTTTGAGACATGAGCGGTAAAACTATTCAGTAGGTGATTCCAAACATTATGCATTGTGCTTTTCAAACGCTTTCTAATCCTCTAAGTG
>KV751339.1:953323-966268 GCA_001698575.1 Mola mola
CACTAGCATCACACAGAGTTGCGGCTGAACAATGCATCATGGGAACCCATGTAAGGTCAGTTATTTCAGTGGATGCAGCATGACGTAACTCCAGGTGGGCCGCGTCTCCTGACGAGAGGGACTCCGTCAGGTGTCACACTGAGAGACAGCTTCCTTAAGAACTACTGACAACGACTGACAGGCGGGACAGAGGTAGCTATTTTGAGGATCCCCTGAGTACCGAATGATCGCCTCTCTTCCGCGCGTCTCCTCCACGAGTCCAGGCTGCAGCGGGGAAAATGGATTCCCTCTGGGCAGCGACTTCCTCTGTCATCTGTCACCACTTCCTGTCTGTGAAGAGCAGGTAATGACAGCATGCAGGTGTTGCTAGCCGGGTGGTATCACGGCAGCACAAAACCTACTATTGTCCCCTGTAATTCTGCTCCGTTCAGATGCTTTCAGTTATAAAGTTAGGATAGATTAAATAGTTGTTCCAATGCTGCAACAAGCTCCGCCTGGAGTTTTATTGTTCACCCACAGGTCAAATCAACCATTATCGGTTATAGTGGTTCCTGAACGGAGCTAAAATGATTACATATTGGCCGTTACTCAGATATTTGTTCTGCTGCACCGCACATAGAAATTGACGCTCCGTGAACCCTGGATATTGTTCTCATAAGGTCGGCGTTTGGAATCTCATGGAGGTGATGAATGGCTGTTCATGAGCCCTCTACTGACATAAAGGATGATTGGATAAATTAGCTGTAAAAATATAAAAGTGTACGTACTCGTTTTAACCGCGAAGGCTCCACGTGAGTCAGAATGACCCAGAACTCATTTGAAATGTCACTCGGGCTGATGCGAACTCCTCTCTGGCCTCTCAGCCGTGTGTAAAACCGCTGCCATGGTTTGTTATGACAGAGGTCACGGATAACAGATGATCTGCCTACTGTTCCCTAATGTGAGAACAAAGACTTTGTCACAATATGTTCCAGCCACGGAGTGAGCGGGGGATAGGTTACACTGTTTTGGGGATAGGTTTTCCAGACGGAGCGACGTGAAGACAGGACCTGTGGATTTACTGGGACTCGTTCTAGTCTGTTAATCCTTGTATCTCTTTGACTCTTTGAGCAGGCCTTTTTGGAGCGGCTGCCCTTCCCGTGCTCGCCAATAATTCTGTCCCGGTGTCCGAATCGACTCGCTTCCACTGCTCGAACTGAGGGAAGCGTCCATGGTTGACTAGATGAAAGAAGAAAAACTAATTGCATGACAGAGAAGTGTGAAGATTTTAAGGCATTTTGGCAGATAACCTGGCCTGAAACTAGGGTTAGGGTTGTTAACGCGGACAAAAAGAAGAGAAAAAGAAGCTCCAGTTCTGTATAAAATAATCCATATGGTAGCTGGTCCGGAACAGGGATCCCATGCTGCTCCTGGTCCATATGTCAGGCTCTTTAAGGGCCTCGGATGGGGAATGATGAAACCAAATCAGGTCATGCCAATTGATAGACATTCTCCTCAGATATCGTTTGCACACGCAATCCTTTCAAAGTGCAGAACAGAGGTAACCCCCCCCACCCCTTCCCCCCTTTTTAAATGTAGAACGGCTTCCCCAGGAGCCGTCATCATGTTGTTCTCTCAAATATTTAACTTCCTCAAGAGATTGAGCTGTGATATAAGAAATGATCCCTGTAATTGCCTCTGAGTGCTACAAACAGATGTGAAACTTCAGGGTGGACTCACACTGTATTGAGCCCCCCCATGGACAAGCTATCATGTTTTTCCCTGGGAACAGATGCACAACCTCCCTTTTCATAGAACCCCTCACATTGGTCTGTGGGTTATGTATATATATATGTTATATGGGCAGAGAATTCTTACATCCATATTTGAACTTCCAAAAGCTTTACAAACCAACAAATGACCTTTAAAAATGTACAAGCCTGCAGCACAGGACACGTGAAAAATCTGCACAGAACATATTCGAAAGCAGGTTTCTTAGTCACTTATTTATCAGTTGAGGAGATCTCGCTTAACAGCCAACAGGAGTTAAGTTTCCCACTTGGCTGAGTGCAACTTTATCCGGCAGTGATTCATCACTCCGGCTCATGTCACTCGCTGGCTGAGGCGGACGAGCCTCCAGGTCCTGAGCTGCAGACAACTGCTCCTCATGTCTTTCCGGTTGAGATATCTTTGCTGATTGAAAATACACCTTAATCTAAAGAGAGTAACAGCACCGTTTGAGCCTTGGTGTATCTATTCTCTCCTTCTCATTGACGGCAGGTGAGACCCTCTTCAGGAAAGGTCCATCCCTGCTCTTTGTGGTCGGCCCCAGTTGACTAGATGTTGCAGTGAGGTAAAGAGAGGCGAAAGGATTAAAATTATTCAGTTGTGAAGCACCAGCTCCTTCAATTATGAGCCAGCCTCGCCTCGGAGGGACGACCCTTTGAGGCCGAAACCCGTCATTATGGGTTTAGCCCACTGGGCATGTGTGGGGACCAGAGAGTGGCCACCCTTACGTAGAGGTATGCCGCTGGGCCCGGGCCTTCAGCCCCGGAGCCAGGGGCCCTCAAGCAGGTGAAGCAAAGACACGGAGGCCTGAGTGATATGCATGTGAGCCAGGTAAATGTGCCCTCCAGGCACAGCAGGGCGGCGGAGCGTTACGCTTCCGAGACCTGAGAGCGACCAATCGAACTTGGACAGCAAAGCGGCGGCAGTTCGTCGGCTGCTCTGCATGCAAGCGTGTTTTATGTGACAGAGGACGTATTTAAATCTTTTATTGAACAGCAACTGTTTAGAAATGCTCTCTTGCAAGTAAAAGCTCTGCACTTATGCAGAAAGGCCCATTTAATAATACTATTAACAAGGACTATTGGACTCAAGCACAAGCTAATTAATGTAAAAGTTTTATAGCCTAACGTAATTGATTAGATTTTATATTAAAGAGTATAGAGGCCAACATTTGCCTGAGGAATGAAGCAGAAAAGAATATAAAGTCTAACAAATGGAAATATGACAAGTTGAGGTAACTTTGAATCGTTAAAATTTTGCATCAACTTGTCTTTTAAGTTTAAATTTGAAGGCAGCCTGGACATAAGCTGAAATAATGAAGTGTTGTTGCATTACTTGTGTAAATGAGTTAGTTTTGCTTGGTTTTATTTAGATTTAATACTGAATTGTCGTGATTTGGGAAGGAAAAGCTGTGCTTGTGACGAGTTTTACGCTCCCGTCATTGGACGCGACGAGGACGTCAACAGAAAACTAGTTTCTGTGAGAACCTGCTCCTGTATGACAAAAATCCTCTTTGTCCCATCGGTGGCCCTGCTCCGCTGATAATAGAGCCAAATGTGGCCGGAGGGAGATAATTTGTTCCCAGATCTTCAGATCGCAATATTTTCATTTGAGCCCAGGAGGGGATCTCTTGAATTGCCAGCTTCCATTGTGTTCCGAGAGTCTTTTCAATTAATTTTTCTTTTATTCCAGACCACAGAGCGCCTGAGCGATTTCAATTATCACCCAATTAAGAGGTGTTTCCTTTTATTTACAGGCTTGAGTCCACACATGTACATATTGTTTGAAAATAACACAGGACAAGGGTGTTAAATCACTTGAACATTTCCTCTGCGTGGACATCCTAATATTTTCTCCCCAACTGCAGGCTTTTCTGTTGTGTCCCGCCGAGGTCGAGAGCACAACAAAAGGACATTACATGCAGTTGAACTTGTGTGCAGCGGATGCTCTTCCACAGTGGTTCCCAATACAAAAAATAAAAAGACAGAGAGAAAAAAAAAAAAAAAAACCCCATTAACAGGCTTCACACACACAAAAGCAGGGCAGCGTTTTGCGTGACAACACTTTGGCAACAGATGGAGGCAGGTGCGACGGCCAGCAAACAGGTTAACATAAAACAGGCGCAGTCTGAGTCACTTCCAGCCTGGACAAGAAGCTGAACTTCTGAACCTCGTGGAAGTAAGTTAAAGGTCCGATTGCCCTTTTGAAACGGGGCTATTGGAAGTGACAGGCGGAAAATGTCGCTGTCTTACACACTTTGCTGCCTTTAGACTCCTGACTTCAGATTTCCTGACAGGCTCCACAGTTTTGGATTTATTTACTTCTTTCCTGTAATACCCAGAGTTTAATATTGCCACAGTCCGCTTTGGCCTTTTTAGTGTTTTAAATGAAAATTAGTGAAAATAAAATGTCTACAACAGAATAATGAGTCAGACAGACAGGAAATATCTCAAAAACTGACATTATCAAGAGCCAAACAGAAGATGAAGTTTAAAATGAGAGAAAACTAATTTGAGGCGGTCTTGACAGATATTTCTCATTAAGATTTTAAAGAAAAGGGGGAAAAAAAGAGGCTTCAATCATGCAGTTAAAATAAATGACCTTTATTCAAACGTCGGCGAGACTTTAAATAAAACACAATTCAGTCTAAAACACATGCAATGTCTTTTATGAAAATAATTTCTGTACATATTGTCTTCTTATTCTAAGACGGGGACTAAGCCCAACTGAGCAGCTGCATTAACTCTTTCTTAGTTTGTTTGTTTGTTTGTTTTTAATAGAAAAGTAAAGTACGCTTCCGTCCAGTGACCAGATGTCCATGGGCTGATTCTTGATCTGCTTGAATTTCTGTATGAAACCATGGATTTTCCTTTCTATCCAGCCAGTTCAGCTCCAGCCACAGTTTCCCGGTGAGGCCCACATCAAGCACATGAGTAATAACAGCAGGCTACTAAAGAAATGAGCAGCGCAGCGCCGACAGTCTACACCTCCGTTCCTTCCCGGCTGTATATGAGGTTATTGACACTGAAGTGGTTGGACAGGCTCTGGACCGATGTGTAGTAGTTCATCCTGCCGTTGTCAGAGTTCAGCGGGGGGATTAAAGTGGGCGAGTAGGAGCCCAGGCCGGACATGGCCTCCCGGCTCTGGGAAAGTCCCCCGAGATGCGCGGAGCCGTCCGCCATCAGCGAGCTCACGCTGGACGCGAAGCTGCTGAAACACGGGCTGTGCTCCGCGGACGGGGACGGGGACGACTTGGGCTCGGTGGAGGCCGGGGATCCGTGCAGGCTGGGCGGGGAGGAGCTGAGCAGGCTGGCGGTGTCGGAGAGTTTGTGCGCCGCGTCCTCCGACTTGACGCCGCTGTCAGGCGCGCTGATGTCGCCTCTGCGCTTCCTCTTCCTCCTGAAGTTGCCGTTGTCGAACATCTTCTCGCAGTTGGGGTCCAGCGTCCAGTAGTTTCCTTTACCTGGAGGAGGAATAAAGAGGAAGATTAGGAGACGGGCTTTTTGCGCTGAACTCACCAGGCTGAGTTTTTATCTTTAAACACCTTTGGAATCTGTTAGTGCGCTGGAATGACTTCTAATCATAAAATAACTTTCTGATTATAATAATCATCATTTTGCTGAGGACGACTCACCGGGGTCGTCCTCGTCCCGGGCCACTTTTTTGAAACAGTCGTTGAGGGACAAGTTGTGTCGGATTGAATTCTGCCATCCAGCCTTGCTCTTCTTGTAGAAGGGGAAGTTGTCAGCCACGTACTGATAAATCTGACTCAGGGTCAGCTTCTTGTCCTGGGCGTTCTGGATGGCCATGGCTATCAGCGCGGAGTACGAGTACGGCGGCCTGACCATCTTGAAGAGCTCCTGCTGGCTGGATATGGAGAGCCAGCCCAGGTCCGCCCCGCCGAAGCCGGCGGGAGGCGGCAAGAACTGCCGCTGGTTGGAGCCGTACCCGGGCTGGATGTAGGCCGTGCCGCTGCTCCCGGGGAGGTAGGGAGAGGAGTTGATGCCGGGTCCGTTGAGCCACAGGTACGGGTTGGTGGACGGCGACGTGTACTCGCCGAGGCCGTAGCTGGAGGGGTGCGCGGGTGGCCTCTGAGGGTGGTGGTGGTGCAGGTTCTGCTGGTACACACCGTAGTTGTCGCAGTAGACGGCCATGTCCAGGAGCTCCTGAGCGCTGTGGTGCTGGATCGGGCTGCTCTGCTGGTTGGAGGGTTGGTGTCCAAAAGCGTTCATAATCCGCCCTGACCAGATTCCCCGACTCGAAGCTGGTCTGTGTGTCTCCCTGCGGACTGAGCGCGTCCTCGGGCGCGCGGCGCTATTTATGCGCAGCGCCCGGAGCCGCCACAGGTGGCCCATTGCAGAGAACTCCTGAGAGGGCCACATCCCCCCCTCTCTCTCCTGCTACAGACCTGTTGTATTAACCCAATCTGCCTATCAATGAGCACCGATACTGCCTTAACTGCGGCGCAGACCTCCGTGTCACTTTAGGTCCATCCTCATTAAGGGACATTAGTGCCAGAAAGCGCAGTCGTGCGTAATTACGCACCGGCGCGTATGGAAAGACTATGAGAAAATGGTTTGCTCGGAAAGAAACTCGCAAATTTTAAAGGGAAATTGGAACCTCGCGGTACTATAAGCTAATAATGGTTAATGGTTAATATGAAATGATATTTTTTGGATATATTTCGGCTGTGTTTTTTGCCTGATTTTTGATCGTTGTTGTTATTTTAAACGACTTGACTTAAGCAGGTCCCCTTTCACGAATATCAAACGACAAACAGCCAACAAAAAAACAAAATCAGTTTCATTCCGCCTGATTTCCTACAATAACTTTGACCCGGGCTGCTGAAGGACAGTGAACGCGGCTCGGTCACAGATGGAATAAACGGATAGTTCGCATGTTTCTGCTGTCGCCGTGTCGGAACTCGTTGAACTTTCTGCAGGACAGTGTCAAACCCAAACAACGAGGACCCGCGCGTGTTTGTGGAAGGCCCCCTAGTCTGGAAAGAAAATCGTGCGCAGTAACACTTGACAAGTGCCGCGAGTTTAGTGTCAACAAGTGACTCGTGGAAAACAAAAAAAAGGTGGCTTCGACACACATGTGAGGAGAACTGCAACCAAACACAAATCTGACCCAGATCTTTACAAGCAGGTTTTCTTCTATTTTAGCTCATAAATTAGATTCATGAAATGTGTTATAGTAACCATGAAAAGTTAAAAACATCTTTAATGGTTTATGACGCAGGATAAAGTGCGCTGAGGATAGAAAACTTAACTTTGGAGCGTTTCGTTTCAACTGTTCACACATTAATATGGATCTCCTGGTTTAATAAAGGATTGGGCACATGGAAATGATAGGATGAGTCCCAGAAGGAGAGAGGCAGCCGCGGTGGTTCCTGCAGCGGAGCTCTGGCAGCCAAACGCTGCGAGTTTCGACGTGAGAGGGACGATGACAGCCGGCAGATCCTGTCAGACGCCCCGCGAGGTTTGTTTAATCTCATTTCTTGATTTAACCCAACCGCCTGACAAATATTCCCTCCGGGATTCAATCTTCTGCGGTCAGCACCTTGCAGACGAGCTGAGCTCAACAGGTCCCTTCCTCATTTTAATGTTGTTTTTTTTGTTTTGTTTTTTGCAGTCTTCTGGTCCTGTTGTCATCCCTGAGAACTGCGATCTGCAGGCCTCTGCTGCTGCTGGACTCCTGCACTAATCGCCAGAAACATTCCTCCTCTCCATGACCTTGAGGTAATTGTTTGGCTCCAAGGTGTCGTCCCGACCACAAGCTGTACAGCAAGCGGCAGCAGTGGCCCCACAGGAGGGATGGGATGGAGACAACACGGCCTGTAAGGTGTCCAACACCGAGTCCTGCCAATTACTGCTGACTGGACATCTGATTCTGAAGACCGCAATCAACCTGACAATGAAATATTAACTCGACCCCTCAATGTATCAGTGATTACTCATCATCCTTTTTCCATTTTAATTTATAATCATCTTATCAATATTTCTATTGAGGTTTACCTTAATATACACTGTAGCTTATAGGGGGCCTCAAGTGTCATTGTAAAGGAGTAATGTAAACAACTATATCTGTCTTTATCCCCTGTTTCTTCTAGCTTTTTAAGGTCACTGGAGCTTTTCTTTTACTGGGGAGATCAAGTCAGTCCCTGCGGGGTCAGAAAGGCCGGCCTGGGCCTCTTCAGACCGGGAGCAGCACAGAATCATCCTCACTGCTCTTAATTAACACATTTTATGTGTTTATTGCTTTGGAGTAATTACCAGACTATTAGATGCACCCAAGGCCAATGAAAACCACGAGAGGCCCAGATAAAGTCATTAATTCTGACTGTGTAAACAAAATTCTCCTTTTGTGTAGCCGGGAGCGTGCCCTGCTCAGAGTCGCCCCCCAGTGGAGGCACAAAGCAAGAGGAATAAAAACACAAATCAGAGCAGCAGATTTGAGTGCTAATTAATGTTCAGCCCGCAGAGTGACGCGAGAAAATAAGAGCTGCTGTCGCAGAGTGCTTTTGCACAAAGTTAATTCCAAGTGCGGGAGATTAAAGACACTCGATATGCTGCAGACTGAAGCTCGGCAGGCAGGAGGTGGTGTCCGGCCTCGGAGCGACCTTCATCTCTTTCACTCACCACACTGTGCTCCTCAAAGGTTTCAGACTGTCAGGTCAAAGGTTATCTATACAGCACTTTTAAACAGCCTCAGTTGACCAAAGCGCTGCACAATAATCTAAGTAAGGTATCATCAGCAAACCCCGAGTACGTGAAATATATAAATAGGCTATAATAAAAGTTGAACATAATGATGAATAGACAAAAATAAATAAGTAAAGCAGCAATAAAATCATGGTTCACAAACAAAGTAAAACGAGTAAAAGTGAAAGTATCTTGCCTGGCTGGGACTGAACGCCAACGAGAAAAGATGTATCTTCAGCAAAGAGTGGGATGACACGCTGAACTTCGCTGTGTTTCCTCAAACCATTTCAAGAGTTAGAATAGGTTGAATAACGCGTATTTTTCTGGGAATAATCTCTTTACTTTTCTTATTAAGCGTTTCAAATTTCACGCGGTGCAGTTTAGGACAACGAGCAGGGAGAAATGTTTGCCCTTCACACTAGATGAATATTGAAAAAAAAACAACATAATTTCACTCACATTCGGGTCAGTCGCCTCAGCTCAAATTTCATTTATCGTTCCCTCGTAAACATCACGATGCATCGTCTTGTCTGTGAGGCCAGAAGGTGGAGAACATGTTTCAGGGGAAACTGTGTGTAGTCCCCTCTGACCAGTCGCTCTTTGTCCCTGGCAGCCACGGATGCGGCCCTGCGGACTGCATGCTGACTGAAGGAGAACTGCAGCCACACCGGCTGCATCACTTTCATTCTCTCCACCTCTGGACAGATTTACACCTCTGCTCCTGATGACATCCTGGGAGAGATCAGCTGCTAGTCATCCGTTAGATCACATTCACCTCAGACAGGGTGAATATTCCTGGCGCACTGACTCCTCTGGTGGCCTCTGAAACATGGAAATGTTGCATCCGGGAAAATCACAGGATGAGACTTAGTTAGCAGATATTTGAACTCAAACTCACCCACGCAGCCTTTAAATAGCTTCTGCCTCAACTCAGTGGTGCAGAGACAGCGTGGACATTATTTGATGCAGTAGGATGTTGATGGTTTCAAAATTATTAATTTGATTTTAATATTAAACGTATAGAAGCCAAAGGTTTAGAGCATTTTTGGTCATTACTCCTCTGGGCTGTCGGTGGCAGGTAGGCTGCACTGACAGAACTCCCCAGATGAGGGCAGCATTGCTTCGGACATGATGCCTACAGCGTTAATAAACAAAATATGCATCTCTGAGCAATGCTGTGCAGCTTTTATAGGCAGCAAAATATATCAAACTCCAGATTTTGATCAGAGCATTGATTTTAATCATGCTCGACTGTAGGAACAGTGTGGTCTTTGTGATTTAAAGTGAAGCTCAGCATTGGAGGGCTTTGTCTTTGCAGCTCTTCAGTGCTTAATTGTGCTCAAAGTTCATCTTGCTGCTCTAATTGTGCATCAAATTCCAACAATTTATTCTGAGCAGAATAGGAACGAATGTATTCTGCTCTGAAAAGGTCAACAAGATGCCAGTGTATTATGTTGCCACATGTAAGCGTCAATGAAATTCACACATACTTTGGCATTTCACAAATTAAACCCGCACTTCACTGAGGCTTGTCATCACATACGGAATCCACGAGAGCATCCATCTGTTTGGTTGTTCACACTTTAAATAACAGACATGACACCAAAAGGGAAATAATCACAAAGTATTAATTAACTGGCTCAAATCAATACTTGGCTCTTGGGCACGTCTGTGTTGTGTCCATGTGAAGCTGAAAGTCACTGGGAACCCTGCTCCCTCATCAAACCGCCTCGCCACCCCCGATCTCGAGGTATGTTTCCTAGCAACACGTCTCACGACAGCCTGGGAAAACCCAGCGCTTCATAATAGCCTCAGCAAATATAGATCAGCACCACGTCTCTCTCTCTCTCTTTCTCTCTCTCTCCCCCCAAGACCAAGATGATAAGCCTGTGTACAGATTGTACATTTTGCATTTAGTGCTGAACGCAGAACACGAGGCAATGCAGGCTTTGACTTAAGATGCCAACGGTTCTGCTGCGCTTGACAGTCCAGCGTCGACTCGTGCTCTTGATAAGAGCATGATAGAGTGGCTGTCTGGAGTGTGTAAAGTTGGAGGCAGCTCAGAAAGTGTTAAAAAGTTAAAAAGCGTTCTGCCAAAGGCTCGGACTCAGTGCAGGTGTTTGCTGAGAGCTCTTTAAGCAGATTAGGACCTCAAGACGGTTGGCTTAAATCAGCAACAAGCTCACACTTTAAATCCACTTGAAGCTTCGCTGACTCAAAGTTGTCTCCTATCAGTAATTACTGCAGCACATTTACAGTCAAATAATCGTTATCTTCACCAGAAAGCGGCGAACTCTCAGAGAGCCCCAGGCGGTGTCATCAAACCCAAGGCTGGATGAGCAGCCGAGTACAGCAGGCGTCCCGAGGCCCAAGAACGCCCCCGAGGGTCTCCTGCAGTGTCAGCTGAGACGGGTCCAACATTATCCAAGCTCGGGGCCACTTCTCAAAATGTTGCTCTGGTTTAGAAACTTTTGTTTTCGGTAATATTTCAGTCGGCTGCAACTAAATGACATAAGACATGTGGGCAAGGTGGCGGAATTCCCATGCAGGAGTAACGGGGGGCTGCAGCTGATTACTAATTCAAATCAGAAAGGTTGGTGATGTTGGAAGATGGTCAAACATGCTCATTTACCTCCACTCAACCCAACCCATCTTATTCATATTGGCATGTCCAATGATCAGTTAACAGATTAATCGATCAACTCATAGTGTGATTTATCTGGTTTCCATCACATTTCTTTTCATCCAAGTCCAAAATTCAAAGACAATCAGTTTACTATAGCTTAAGACATGCTGTCGAACCATTAAATAGGCTATTAGCTTGAAAAATGTCAGAACTGATGATCAAAATAATGACAAATTTCCTGTTAAAATAGCAAATCATTAGCCATTATTTAGTCAAATATTAGTAAATAGTAAAGGAACAGCCTCATTAGATTGACAGGACAAGCAGTGTGATTGACTCAGTGTCAGTGTTCAGTTCATATTTCTGGCGATCGATGCACAGTAAAGTAACACCAGCCACACGTCAGATGTTTGCTCTGTTATTGAACACTATAAGCGAACCGCCCAGTGACAACTGTGGCGAACTAGAGAGGGGCCTTACTGTGCGGCACGATCTGTCACAGCTACAGTCAGCACTCTGCTGTCCTGTCGGGCCCACGTCTGTCGATTGCAATAGAAACTGCTGATGGTTTAAAATGAGCGGCGACAGGAAGCTGTGTGCTACATCTGGTTGAAAATGGGCGATGTGAATACAAATTTACAGACAGCTTAGAGGAGCAAATACTGTGTTGTTTTTGGTCTTAATTATATGCTGTTTTCATCTTTATTTGATATTTATAGAAAACAGCTGCAGCATTTTTCAGACAAGCTTTCTACACAGCTTAAAATTGTGTAGAACCCCCAGTTAAGTTAAGTCAGAGAGAAAATGAAACAAGGTCGTCAAATTTGTCTCAGATCTCGGCAATTGAAATCAGCTTCAGGTGTAAGCTGGGCCCACTTTGCTGCAAACTAAATGTTAGCAAGTTGACACACTAATCTGAAACAGTAACATGACACACATTACAGGTGTTTAACATTAGCACTTCAATTGCGAGCTTGTTAGCATGCCAACATTCATTATTATTATTTCCTGTATCTGTGGCATGAGGCTTAAGTCCCATCATTGTTGCAGAGAAATGAGCGTGACCAACGATTAACGCAGATTCTTCACCCCTTAGTCATAAAAGTAAAAACTGGGCCATTTATTCTCACGCTCCATGGCTGCAGAACATTTTAAATTCTAAATTGTCTTCTGAGACCAGACTCTGCCTCTTTGTAGGCAGACATTCTCACGAGAAGCTGAGGTCTGTGTTGAGCATATTGAGCTAGCAGATAAAAACGAGTGGCAAAAGGGCAACATTAAACTGTTCACAGTACATTGTATTATTTGCATTTGTTTGTCTGTCTGTCTGTAACCTGGTTTACACAAAAAATTGTTGACTGTTTTCTATGAATTTTTTATCAAAGATGTGTCTTTCCCCAATCTACAATTGATTAGATTTTAAGGGGTCAAAGGCCAAGGTCACAAGGTTTCTTTTTGGTCATAACTCCAGAAACAATTGATATAGAGGTCCAACTGGTGTCATTTTCAGGTGGCTGCAGATGATTAAAATGTGGTCTTTCTAGTTCATCTGAAAGGTCGGACACATTTGGACATATTCATAGAAGACATGCACATAGAGAGGTCTAACTGGTGTCACTTTGTGACTACTCCCAAGGTCAATCACATAGCCAAAACCAGCTGGGTCTGCAGTTCACTTGTCATCTGACAGGTGGCACCAAGTGACCTTTGCTTTAAAAATCACACTTTAAAGGAAAGCCCAAAACAGTAACCTTAACAGTAATACCGCAGTCTGGCAGAAAGCTTAAATATGAACTCTCAGAAAAAAAAAAAAAAAAAAAAACAAAAAGGGGGGGGGGGGAATCA
>KV751339.1:966299-991741 GCA_001698575.1 Mola mola
CTGTTGAAAAGGTCTGTATAGTTGGCTAACTGTTTTTTTCTGAGGAATTCCTACTGGCAGTTAACAGGCAATAAACTAAAGCTCAAACAAAAATGTATCTGTATGCCAGAGAGGCCAACTGCTGGAACGCTATTGGCCAGTAACAATGAAATCCACCACTAACCACGTCCATTACTTTCAGTGAATCTCCATTTGTGGGGGGGGGACGCTCTGAAAAACAGATATACGGAGGTGATGGGATACATGCGCGGCTGTTGATTTATGGAAACGCCGTCCTCGTTCATTATGCGAAGGACACATTTAAAGAGAAGTGTGCACATTTGCAGCCTCCCAGCAAATGAAAGCGTGTCAAGAGGAGAGGAAAATATACACATTATTTCCAACTGAAATGACAAATGAGCGGAGGATAGAATGGGTTGTAAATACATTCCCCGCCCCCCCAAAGCCTCTGGAAATCCTCTGAATTAAGTGAGGCGTCTCCCTGTGCTCTGAGGAGAGAGAGGGTGAAGCATAAATCACTGAGAGCCTATTGAAACAGCTGCTGGTAACTATGTAATATTACCACAACTGAAATGCTCTTTATCCCTGTTCGATTGCAAGGTTGGATACTATGTGCACTGTTAATTAATCAATTGATGAAACTTTTTTTTTTTTAATTTTCACCTCACAGTTTGGAGACAGCGGCTGTAAGATAAGTGCTCCTCTCCTCTCGGATCGCTTCAAGTTTTATTGTTTTGCAACTTTAAATGAAGCTTTGACACTTTCACCTTTAAGCTTTTAATGCCAGAGTGAAAACATACCTATAAAACTGATCAAAATAAAGTATGAATTTAAATAAACAACTTAAAACAGAAGTAACTTGTAGATACAGTTAGTCAAAAAATGAGCTTTATCATTTAATTTACTCCTTTGAAACAAATATAATGGATGATGTTGTTTTTCTTATTGAGATTTATTTCTAATGCTGAAAACTGAATGTGCCACATTGCACACCTCTTGCAGGTTACAAGAGGGTTTCTTTCTGTGCATTGTGCTGCATTTTTATCTTTAATACCTTCATAAACCCTCCAGGCTGCAGAGAAATGCCATCACTTGATGGTGCTGCTGCCAGGCAACTCAACTCTTGTGATATATAGCATCCTTTATACAAACACTGGAAGCACACAGAGAGAAAAAAATACATAAATAAAATACAAACTTATTACCCAAAAGAAGAATATACAGGGGTAAAAATTAACAAATCAATTAAAAATTACTAGAATAAACATATAAACATAGATAGCTACTGTATATAGATAAACAATGTGTTTGTGATTTTCCAATTAGCAGCCTGAATTAAATGATCATATTCAGCATTTCTCCAACTTTTGAATCTTTATTTTAATCCATTGCTAATTGACAATTAACTGCGAAATCAAATCAAACTAAATGAAATGTAACACTTTGGTTCTGAAATAACATTCAATATGTAGTAACTACAGTCATTAAATAAACGTAGGGCCTTAAAAATGTGTATATTTGCCTGAAAGTGGAGTATTTGAGTTAATGTTCACTCCATCGTTGGCTTTTTTGGTGGTGGTGGCGGGTTGTATATGTTCAACTCAAAGGGAAATTTAGGTATTTTTCAACCTAAAACCAATTTACCAGCATGTGAGAGGTTGAAAAGTTCACAAAATACATATTTTCTTGGAAACTACTCAAGCATTGAGTTTGGAGGTCATTTATCTCGGTAATGGCACAGGGCATGTCGGAACCCAGCAAATAAATCTCTCCCCTTTTGCCCTTAACTATCCTCAAAATGTAATTGCAAGTGTCTGGTAGCTATGGTGAAACATTGTTTTTGACTAAATAAGCTTAAAGATACTATAAAAACAAATGTTTCTGCTTCCTGCCACTAAAGGAGCTCCCCAGACATGATTGGTCAGCTGCTGAAGGTGTTTAGGAAAGACATGTCACGGTTTCAGTCATTTGCAGTAAATTCTGAGTGTTGTTAGTGGTGAAAAAAGCAACTTAATTCTGTTGTATCATATAGCCTTGTCAAGCTTATTGCTCTTAGCAAAGGAACTCCACACTGGAGTCATTTTTTAAAAAAAAACATGTATTTTGTGAAATTTTTGGATCCTCGAAGCCAAGAAAATAGCGTTTTGGTTGTAAATCACTGGAATTCTCATTTTAGATGAGTTTAGCTTTTCAAGCTTTTTCATGGGAAGAAAATATGGCTTAAAACTTGGAAGCATGGAAGCCTGCTTATTAACCACCTTGGTTAACAGTGTCCAACACTCCAGCACAAGTTATTGATCGGAGAATACAAATGGTCAATTAGAGAATGACCATTAAAGCTATTTTTTTCCCCCCCTGCACGGTGTCAATTGAAACCATAAATTCCAGCAGTGTGAAATTGAAGTTAACACAGAGGGTCGATCGTGCATTAACACTGAGCAATGGCATTACAGAGCACCATCCTGTTTTTGTTACTGTAAGCAAAGTGCGGCGCTGCTCCGCTGCAAGGCTAATGGGCCCTGGAGAGAGGCAGGCGGTGGAGCCTTGAGAGGCGCTGGAAGATGAGAAAAACGTGTGAAAATAACTTTTTCTAAGATAGTAAATCTTGCATTTTTATTGAATATTACTTACTCCATTTCCATTTGTGTTTGGAGGGCAATCTATCAGCTCGACAAAGAGCATTTGGTCAGAAGAAGGTCCTAAGGCTCGCACGCTGGAGCATGTATTCAGCCCTGATTACGTGTACATAACAACGATCGGTCCACCGCAGGGTTTAATCAATTTCATGGTTTGACTGGGAAGTCGGAGGTTGGCTGATTGGAACATGAAGCAGCAAATGGAACCAGAGAACATCGGAAAGAAAATTAAAGACATAAATCTAAATATTTGGTTAATTTATTGATAAGCAATGAAGAAATAGCACTGAACTACTAAAACAGTAATGAGACATTTTATAATCTGACAAAATGTGTTAAAACAACCTGCGAGCTGCAGCGTCTCTAGAAACGGTCTCCAATGACAGCTTTTCCCAACCAAAACACCGAGAGGATGTCAGAGCCGGGGTCCCTAATTAAGACAGCGAGCGTTGCAAACCCCTTCTCAACTTTCTTGAGATTAAAAACACCTTCAAACAACAGATGCTACAGTTGGAGCATTTTACCTCAGGCGGACGCCCACTCACAAAGAGTCAACAGAATATTAGAGCAGAGGAATATGAGCCACCTGGTGTAAACGCTTGCCAAAGAAGTCCCAAAAGCTGGTTTTACAGTACAGACAACCAGGACTGTAAGCACAATTACAAAGTGTGCAAATGACAGCTTGGAGATTAAAGGTTTAACCGTGAAATACGGCGGCTTTGTTGGTTTGAGTCACTATAGCGCAAATAATCATTGGAAAGCTGTATAAAACAAAATGTATGCTTAATGAATTAATTTGTTTGCTTTACATGAGAGGAGGGTAAAAAGACTCAATGCTGCATGGTGAAAATGCCAAAATGATAATTTTACTGAACTCTATAGCAACATATTCCAAACAAAGTGAGGCAACTATCGATTTAGAGCCAAAATGCATTAAACCAATACAGCATAAAAAGCACAAGTGTGTCATGGATGGAAGGCCTATTTTTAACCAGCTAATGAAAGAAAACCATACAAAAACTAGAAAGACCGCCTTGCCGTTGTTTGCCTCCACCAGTCAAATTACATTTTCCATGCCTGTCATGTAATTTGTCGTGTCATGTAAAAGTTCAGTATAAGCAGAAACAAAGAGCTTTAAATTGGGATGAAGAAACACACTGTCAGGCTGAGCACAGAGGATCTGCATAATCTAATCTCCCCCGTCTGCTCGGAAACTACAGTGCTGAATAATGGCCATCAAAGTTTTGTGCAGAATATTAAAATATCACAGCCAAGTTGACCTTTGGGATATAAAATTACCTTCATTATCTTGTTTTCATAAGAATTCTCTACCTATGTGTTGTCTTAATATTCTGTATACCCCCTTAGTCCATTTATGACCTTTAGGACAAGGGGCCAAACCCCTATAGTAAAGCAGTGTGAGTTATTTTACACACAAAAAAAATCAGTTTTTCCTGGAATGACCAAACATTAGTGAAAAAATGCCTTTGTGTACATTTCCACAAGAGCTGTGCACCACCGGGCTACGGATTGTCTTTGGGTCATTTTTGACCCGGCAGTAATTACAACATTTACGAACCACAAAAACACACAGTCAAACGCGACTGTCTGTCCAGATGTCTTTCTGTCCCCTGAAAAACACCAAAACCGTTCATCAGATGACCTGGGGGTGGGCTTTCTTTGCTTTTGGTGTAGTTTAAAAATAAAAATCTTGCCCATTCTATGCTGAGTGCTTCTTCTTCTGCCCCTCTGAGCCAAAACATGGACTGCGCTACTCTGCCTTTGCAACCCACGTTATAGTCCACAATGGGATTGTATATGTTACAGTGTTCACGGAACAAGTTTAACTCTTTCCTCTTTGATGACTTTAATGTCTTTGATTTAACATAGAACTACCTATGTGTTGTCTTAATATTCTGTATACCCCCTTAGTCCATTTATGACCTTTAGGACAAGGGGCCAAACCCCTATAGTAAAGCAGTGTGAGTTATTTTACACACAAAAAAATCAGTTTTTCCTGGAATGACCAAACATTAGTGAAAAAATGCCTTTGTGTACATTTCCACAAGAGCTGTGCACCACCGGGCTACGGATTGTCTTTGGGTCATTTTTGACCCGGCAGTAATTACAACATTTACGAACCACAAAAACACACAGTCAAACGCGACTGTCTGTCCAGATGTCTTTCTGTCCCCTGAAAAACACCAAAACCGTTCATCAGATGACCTGGGGGTGGGCTTTCTTTGCTTTTGGTGTAGTTTAAAAATAAAAATCTTGCCCATTCTATGCTGAGTGCTTCTTCTTCTGCCACTCTGAGCCAAAACATGGACTGAGCTACTCTGCCTTTGCAACCCACGTTATAGTCCACAATGGGATTGTATATGTTACAGTGTTCACGGAACAAGTTTAACTCTTTCCTCTTTGATGACTTTAATGTCTTTGATTTAACATAGAAGACATAAACTGCACAGATGCTCATCCACGGCTGCAGTCCTTGAATAGATTAGTTGATCAAAAGAAAATTGTTTCGTTTCGTTTTCTGCCGCTTATCCGGGTCAGGGTCGCGGGGGCAACAGCCTGAGCAGGGAGATCCAGGCGCTCCTCCCCCCAGCCACTTCCACCAACTCCTCCGAGTGGACACCAAGGCGTTCCCATGAGATATAATCACTCCAGCATGTCCTTGGTCTGCCCCAGGGTCTCCTCCCGGATGGGCATGCCCGAAACACCGCCCCAGGGAGACGTCCAGGAGGGTGTCCGTGCTCCTCACCCTATCTCTAAGGCTGAGCCCAGGCACCCTGCGAAGGAAGCTCATTTCGGCCGCTTGTATTCGCGATCTCATTCTTTCGGTCACTACCCAGAGCTCATGACCATAGGTGATAGTTGGGACGTAGATTGACCTGTAAATTGAAAGCTTTGCCTTCTGGCTCAGCTCTCTCTTCACCACAACGGACCGCTTCAGCGTCCGCATCACTGCCGACGCTGCTACAATCCGTCTGTCAATCTTCCGCTCCATTTTCCCCTCACTCGTGAACAAGACCCCGAGATACTTGAACTCCTCCACTTTGGGAAGCGACTCTCCCCCGACCCAGAGTGGGCAATCCACCCTTTTCCGGCTAAGAACCATGGCCTCAGATTTAGAGGTGCTGTTCCTCATTCCAAGCCGCTTGACACTCGGCTGCAAACCGTCCCAGTGAGAGCTGGAGATCACTGTTCGATGTGGCCAACAGGACCACGTCATCTGCAAATAGCAGAGACGGAATCCGGAGGCCACCGGAGGCCACCGAACGCGACTCCCTCCGCTGCTTGGCTGTGCCTAGAAATTCTGTACATAAAAATTATGAACAGAACCGGTGACAAAGGACAGCCTTGGCGGAGACCAACCCTGACTGGGAACAGGTCTGACTTACTGCCGGCAATGCGAACCAAGCTCTGGCTCCGACAATACAGAGATTGAATGGCCCGTAACAAAAGGCCATCTACCCCATACTCCCGGAGCACCCCTCACAGGACACCTTGAGGGACACGGTCATAAGCCTTCTCCAGATCCACAAAACACATGCCAGTTATTGGCAAACAGAGACATGGATGAACTCTCGTGACCTTAGAGCAGATGACCACCTTTGACTACGTTCTTCCTCAGTAGACAGTGCTTGGAGGAAAGTTTTATTGTTGTCTGGAATTTAATTTTTTTTTGCTTATTTTACCTGTAAACACTGTGAACTATGAACAGGTGTGGAGTCAGGGAGGGAGGATTGTTCACCTGCAGTACGATATTTTAGTTGTTTTTTTTAACGATGAGCACACATATTCTCAATTTGTTCATTTTGTGTGTGCTGGCGTGTGGGTTTTTTGTGATATGTAAATGTCTTTTAAAACTAAAAGGTAATAAGACAAAGACAATGGTCCTAGTGGTGTGCAGCTCTCATGGAAACCTACACAAATGCAGTTTTTCACTTTTTCTAACGTTATGATCATTCCAGGAAAAGTCATCAAACCTTAAGTTCGAAAATATCAAAGAGGGTTGAGGACGACTGGTCACACTAAATAACTGGCATACAATTTTCTTTTTTATCAGCTCATCTACTCATGGAGTAAATGAGTACACTTTTGGCGTCTTTGTTGTCTTTTAGTCTTCTTTGCCTTTTATCAGAGAGGCAGGGTCATTTATGACCCTGACAACAACATGGGTTAACTTTTCTTTTTAACTTTTCCTTTAAGGTCACTGTGACCTTGACCTTGGACTAGGCATAGGACGATATGAACATTTTATGTCATAATTATCCTGGTCAAAATAGTTGCAGTAACTGAAAATATGCTTTACGCCTTTAAAAGGGCTCTAAACCACACTGTAATCAACTTACGTTTTGGCATAAAACAAATGTTTTAGTGAACATTTCAAAGTTAAAGCTCTGGCTCCCCCTTGTGGCAAATCGAAATACTTACTATAGAACTGTACCTTGGCAAGCTAGACAGCATTTTCACTCACCCATTCACAATTACCCTGAAAAAGAAAATTCACCGCAATTAACTTGCTTTGATTGTTTTCTAGTGCGATAAAATCATATCATCCCATCGCTATTTTTGACTATCAAAATATAATTAGTTTATCCTCGGATCTAAATCCACATTTGTGCTCAAATCTTTCTTGAGATATCATGTTATATCAGAAATGACACTGATATAACGTCACAGTGACCTTGCTGTTTCACCACAAAACTGTAATCAATTTATCCTTGAACACAAGTGAATGTTTGAAAAATTTCTATGAAGCTTTTCCTGAGATACCACTTTGAGAGTAAAACTGACCTGAGCGAAGGGCAACCTGGAAATACAATGACTTGTTGGCTGTGAATGCTTTATTATCCACATGAGGTGTTTTTACGCTGCAGCAGTTGTTAAACTTTAAGCCTGCACTTCAGCTTTTTATACAACAGTAGAATTCAAGGTTGCATGAAACAGGATGTAGCTGGCACCTGTGGTTTGTTAGCTGAATAATCACCTTCCAGATTCACAAGTTCGGCTTTGAGGGGAAAGCTAGCGTGGTGAGTCTATGCCTTATGTAAATTAGGTTG
Source organism: Mola mola (assembly GCA_001698575.1). Lineage (NCBI taxonomy): Eukaryota > Metazoa > Chordata > Actinopteri > Tetraodontiformes > Molidae > Mola > Mola mola. The sequence goes on from KV751339.1 coordinate 974,008, forward strand.
CATGTGCATATACATAAGTCCTTCTGTGTGGTATAATGTGTTGCGGCGCGAACAAACCCGCCTGGGTGTCGATAATGAAGTGGCTGTTGTGATGGCTGTCAATCATGCAGGCAGAAAGCTTCGCCACCGAGCACTCAGTAGGAATGAAGAAAACTGTTTGTTTGTTCTATTTTCAGCATCTCTCATTGGAGACCAAAATAATGACGCAGAGATCTGTGTGGTTTTTTTTTAAAAATACATACATTTTAAAGTTTATTCAGAACTCATGTCAGTAGTGAATTGGGAAGAGTCAATATTATTCAAATTCAAGGTTACAGCAATCTAGCACAAGGTCGGGACAATGATAATGCAATAGGAGTTAGTTGTATGTGCACTCCAAACTTTTACCAATAAAATCCATGATAGGTTCCCACATGTCAAATCCGTAGTCCCTGTCAAGTCATAACGTCCAAGCCCTTTTTTTGCTTCATATAAATGCCATTAATGATACAATAATATAAAAAGAATCATGATCAAATCACATACAAAAAAACTGAAATAAAATAAAATCATATATACAAACCTCTGTACATAGTGGGAATATGAATAAAGAGATTATTCTTTTACGTGCTTGTCTGTGCTCGAGAGCGGGTCGGAATTGGAAAGCTGTTGGTCCGAGCTTTTGTCTGAACATCCTGATAAAAGTCTTGACGTGGTGCAGTGGACAGCATGTTTAAATTCAGTGACTACTCATCTGTGTAACATGCGCGCTCTTGCAGACTGCATCATTGTCAAAACAAGAAAGGAAAAAATAAAAACCAAGGCGATAAGAAGGGGCAGGCTGCAGTGAGGTATTCATCTTGTCAAACCGGGACAGGGCGCGAGGAATGTGTAGGTAAAAACAACTACTTTTTAATTTGGGATGGGGGTAATGTTTTTTTTTGTTGTATTGTCTGTGTTGTTGTTTGGTCCTGCTGCCAGCGTCTTTGTTCACTGTACAATTCCTGAATCAATGGAGGCCTGTTTCCTGGTGGTCTTGGGAGGAGGTGGAGGAGGGGTTTTGCTGGGCAGAGGTGGTGGAAAATGCTGCAAGCAGGCAGAATCACGGTCAGTCACAAACTGCTTGATAGATCTTTTTTTTTAAACATTGACTTATTACCAGGATCATATTACACAACATTACTATCTTTTGTGTTGTTCAGATTACAGGATCACTTGTCAGAATTGAAACAGACTGTACCACCGTGTGAACTAGAGCAAGAATCTGTTGACACGATGGCACTTAAATTGTTATCTAAAAGATATTTATCCACACCTCCTACATCAGCTGATCTCACAAAGGCTGATCTTACTAACTACAGTAAGACACTTACAGCTAAGTTTTCAATATTTTCCGATGCTGGTAAATTTTGTTCCTTTTCACACAGGGTTCACCCTCTGCTGGAATCTCTTGGTATTACTATCCGGTCATGATCATGGACAGTATCTCTTCACTGAACATTTACGTCAACATGTCCTGGCCTACAGGATGTGCCTACTGCAAATCGTCCATATATACGTAAGGCTGTCAGACATTTTGTTTCTCCTCATTGATCGGAGAGCTATCCCACTGGATAGGAGTAATGTGACTGTAGATGTTACTGCTAGCCTGGCTAGGTGAGGTGAACTCATTGTTGGTCATGGCAGGGCAGTCACCCATTGGGCTCCACCCACTGTACCCATAGAATCCAGTAGAGGGCGGAGCCTTTGAGAGATGAAATGCCAAGTTATGTAATGTAACCCTTGTTGTACAGGAGGAGACCATCTATCACTGGATCCTGCGGCTCCCCAAAGAGGGTTTAAGATTTCTGATGGCAGTTTGACCACCTTATATATGGCCGTATTTCAGCGGCAATGTCCTGTTCACCAGGCTAGGTAATCATAATGTGTGTTACCCACAGGACTACTTGACACATGGCATTAAAATGTGTTTTTTATGATTGGGTTGCATTTGGTTAGCACATGACTACATGTGTAAATGCATTCAAAACATTTTGAGGAAGGACCTTAAGCCAATCTATCAAAACCACTTCTGAAAATGATCAGGGATGTATTGTGACCACATTCGACACAAGTGTAAATGCAAACGCATCTCCAATCCATATACAACAACTTCAAAACGGTTCTGGCGTTACTGTTTGCCCTGCTTCAAAAAGCAGGCAGGAATCTATACAACAGCATGACCATAGGAATCATGCTGAGTTCTGCCTACCTGTGGAGAAATGCATGTCCATCATGGAAAGCAATAGGTGCAATGATTAATTCAAATAATAGACTGAGAACAGTGGCCATGCAGTTCTCGGCAGGCTCAGCTGTTGTATCGTTGTTTCTATTTAAATGGTGCGCAGACGAGAAGAGAATGACAGGTTGTAGCCTGCTGCCAGAAATGCATGGTTCATGGAGGAGCAGGATCAGATAGCGATCACATCTCCATGTGGACACCAGAGATGCATGTTGCAGTTTTTGTCAGACTAAAAACATTTTAATGCCAAGTATAAAGGTGGTCACAGAGTGCCTGTTCTTATAGAACAAGGATTACAATGTGTATTTTGGCTTTTTGTGAGGGACAAAATGTTGCTATATGTCCATAATAAAACAATTTCTTTTAAATTGATATACTTCAAACTTACCTCACTGAAAAATTACACATTGGGCCTTTAAAATGATAGTGGTTGAAAATGGCATGATTTTGTGACTAAGATAGCGTAAAATAAAATTACGTTTATAAAACTGCTGAAGCTTTTTCTTTCACCAGTTCACTTCAGCGCCAACAGAGAAAGAGAAATGATGATTAATGACCTCACCTCTACTCTCCCTCCATCAAAGAGCGGAAATGAAGAGCGGCTGTCACTCAGAACATCTGCTCTTACTACGCTACTGTAAGCCAGCTGCAACACTGCGCGCAGAGGGTTCATTTCACTACCTGTCTGCGGATCGTGACAGTGTATAAACAAGATTAGTTAGCAGAGCCGTGCCGAGAGGGGATGGCTAGCGTAAACCTCATTCAGCATGGGGAGGTGAGCCGCTGTTTAACAGCAGGAGAGCTCCTGATGGATGTGAGAGGTAAAGTAATCATCCAATCAATCACATCTGAGCCCCAGACCAGCTGAGAGGTAGGGAGGCAAGTACAAATAACTGTGGGGTGGACATGCAGGCGTGGGTTCTTGCTGCAGACTGATGCCTGTACTCTTCTGTGACACACTTTACTGAAAATCGACTCACAAATGTGGCACAAGTATAAATGTAAACGGGAGAGGAACATATCAGCATAGAACATACAAGGACAGTGGAGGAGGTTGACCTGAATGTCAAGTTCTTGTATCAGCGTCTTGTTTTTATTATAAGTGGCATGCATCATTAAGGAGCTCCTCTTAGCCCTAATTAAACACCTACCCTTAGATGTGGTGGGGGTGGTGGAGGAGTCGAAGGACTCGTCAATTCTTGATTATCTAGCAGGTTGCCATAATCAGCCGTGCTGCCTTTTACAGGCAGCGGAGGAGGGACTTCACCTTTGTCAGAGCTGCCCATCCCGTTCAGCTCCAGATCTGAGGAAGAGGGTACGCTCACAATTATCATCGAGCTACATCGGTATTTCCTAAACCTAATGGCCGGGACCCAAAATGGCTCACACGGCCTGCCATCAAATAAAAAAGAAGATGACTAAAGGAAATGAGGTTTGACAGATGAAAATTTCTGCACACATTTGTTAGCCACAACAGTAAAACGCATATCAGTGGAAGTGAATGATATTTATTGCTAAAGTGAAATATTCTACTGGCAAACCCTAGACTTTGCATTTTTGTGGTCATTATTTAGCCCATAAAAAACAACCAAACATTGTTTCATAGCTCTTGGAAGCAGATTGATGGCATTATTTCACCTTGCCAGACAACGTGCCCAACCAGAACACAGAAACAGTTTGACATGAGCAGGGCTAAACAGGTTAATGTTAAAATGTTGACACCACTTTGATTGGACATGCTGAAGCAAGTCCAGTCCATGGGGGCTCCACCTTGCAACCCTCAGAACTCAAAGGATCCACTGTAGATAAGCTTGTCTTATACACAACAGGTGCATCCCTAGAGGTCCAGGGTCTCAACAAGAAGAGCCACAATGGGGCCTCCATGAATCATTTTCAGGCACTGCCAATGGCTACTTGGATCTGGGGGATTTTGAGGCAAAGTCTTTGTTACGTTCATGGGGCAGTTTTATTGTTGTATGACAGAAGATATTGTCCTGCCGAGGTGAGCCTGGTTTAAAAGGCATTGATTAAAGATTCCAAACTGAACGTTGCACTGCATCAAGGGGATCTATGTTACCCAATTTCCCTTTTGTGGCTTTTAAATCTAAATGTACTCTTATATAATGTCTTCTTGAACACAAACAGTTAGGACAGGGAAGGAACTTAAGTTTTTGCCGAAATGTTGCTTCCAAGGTCATGCTTGAACTTCAAGACGTAGCAATAATTTGAAATTTGAAGCAGCAAGAGCAGACTCTCCGTTTTTCTGTTGAACATCCTTGTAAGTGAGCACACGTTGTAACCACGACAGCTCAATGTCAAATAGATGAATTTAGAGGTAAATATGTTTTGCTGAGAGTTAGGATTTGCTCGGTTATTTACAAAGTGTGGCTAAGATGAAACATAGCTCTACGGCTTGGATCCAACTGAGTATCAGCATGTGTATCATGGCATTTCATAACATCGATGCAAGAGGCAAAACAAAGTCAAAGGCCATGGAAGTTCCAATCTAACTCTGCACAGAGCGTGCATGTTTGAATGGTAGAACTTACTGGAAGCAGTGTGCAGGCTGAAGGAGAGCTTGCTCCTGGGAGTGATGGGTGGGGGTCCTGATGAGGAGGAGGAGGAGTTAGAGGAGGAAGAATGAGGACCAGGGGACACAGAGAGGCGACGGTCTCCACCAATCTGGCTGAGAACTTGACTCCTTGGTCTCTGGGGCCGCAGGGGGCTGATCTGAAAAATGATGCACAGAGATGAAAGAAGTGGGCACTCTCAGGAGACTGAGTCATTCCTGAATGCTCCCAATAAAACTCAATTACACAACAATTCAATAAAAAGTGAAAACAAAATTTAATGTGTGGCAAATGAGTCAAATCCCTGATAAGACACAACAGAAGATTAAAAAAAAGGATCATTTATAGGAGAATATTAGTTTCATATCTCTACTGGGAAAGGTGTGTGTGTGTATTCACCTGCATATCAAGTAGGCTGTTTGAATTCCTTAAACAGAAACCATTCAGATAAATATACTTGTTGGGTTGTAGTATCTTATTTGTTGTAACAAATCATTGTTTTCATGCATGACTGCATTCTCCCAGCTTTATTATGACTGGAATTGAATATGAAAAAAATTTCCTCAGGGCTGTTCCACATTGTTGAATGGCCCTACATTAACAAACAACTTTGTAATTGACCAAACTCAAACAGTGAACAAAGGAGACAATGAAAACAACAACACATTTCATTCAGAGATGTGACTTTTTCCTCTTGAAAGACTAAAAAAAAAAAAAAAATACTGGCATTGAGGTGAAGACATTATTTTCTTATTTTGGCCATTCCAGATAACTTTAGCTAATGTTAGCTACATAGAACTATTTACTACAAGAGAGCCCCAGGTGGTCTACCCTTGACCCCTGAGGCAGGAGGCTCCTATCACAAGCTAGACGGCTCCACTACTACCAGGGGCCATCTTTGGATCTCATTCCTACACTTATCTAATTGCCTTGACCCAGGAAGAATTCCCACTAGGAATGCGGAATTCAATGATGCCCCCTTAGAAGATGGTAAAGGACACAATCCCAGCAGAGAGAGGGGGGAAGTGCAAAGAATACAGTGGGATTGGTAGAGATGCAAGTTCTGAAATGTAGACAGGTGAAGGCAGAAGATTAAGGAGTTCAGGTAACCCTGCAGGAGATAAGATGCAGCCTGCAAACTATAGTGTGAATATGTCGGGCGTAGCTACAATTTATTGTACTCAGGTAAACTGACTTCAGGGTAATTGTAAAGAACACTTACTTCAGTAGAAACCAACTTTTTTTTTTTTTTTTAATTATAATCTACTTCTTGTGTGAGATTTTAACAAATTGAGCATTTCTTCATGCGTTTAATGTTTACTGTCTTCTGATTCTTATTGACCTTATTATTTCATCAAATTTGATTTGCAAATGAAAGGGTTATTATCCTGAAAACATTAGCGTTATCCAATCCAATTTTTTGTTGCTGTATTTCAAGCTGAGCCATTGTTTAATCTTCATAACTGGGGCAGAAGCTCATAGCAGTGTTTACTTGCTTGTAGCTTACCTAATGAACTATGACAAATAAGACTGACATTTTGCCACTGCCTTGGAATGAGAATTTAAAGAAACTCAAAACGCTTCCCTTTATTACAGGTAATAAAAGAACTTAACTATAACTTAATTTAATAACTTATTAAAATGGAAGTTGAAATAATATTATACAGTAAAGGCTAGTTATATATTGCTCAATACACGTAATCTCATACAGATTAACATTAGTTATTATGCTACTGTTTTTTGGAGTTTGCTGCCCTCTATTGGTCTTAACATGGGACTCCCACAGAGAATCTTCATTGCACTTGTGCAGGATGGAGTACAACAAGGGAAAAAAAAAAGAGCAGGATGATAAGAAACGCTCCAGCAGAACAACTAAATAGTTAACATTGAAAAAAAAAACTAAAACAAAAATATAAAAGAAAGGCTGCAGATTTATTTGTTGGGTTCAGAAGAGGAAAGATGAGTAAGAATACACAAAGTCCTGTGCAGGTCAGTTTTTCAGTACCGTCTCTGACAGTATGACGGCTTCAGTAGGCTGCAGGGGGATCTCCGTGGTCTTCATCTCTTTGTCAAAGATCTCCTGGTGCTTACTGTTCCTCTTTTCTTTCTTTTTCTCCTTGCGTTCCCTTTCGGGTTCGTCCCGGTCCAGCTTGTCCTGAGACTTCGTGTGCAGCTTCTTTGGCAGGAGAGGCTCCAGGGCAAAACTAAAATAAAGAGAATATGATACTGGTCCAATCAAACAGTGTGCATCTCTTTTCTTGTCAAAGCAACTGAGGTAGCTTTATCAATCTTTTACTAGCTTGGGATGCAGGACTGATAGATCTCTGTAGGTACAATTTTAATAAAGCCTTAACTAAACCTTGCACCTACTGATTAATGCAAGAGATATCTTAACACTGGTGCATCTTTTCTTATCTGAAGTGTAGCTAAATGGGCATAACTGGAATATTTGTATTAGCATTTTTTTTAAGATTGGGATTCATGAACCTCACAAAAAAGTGTAGTTTATTTTTCTAAAACTGCCTGAACACACCCCCAGAAATACCTTTTGAACTCAAAATTCTTTGTGCGATGTTGTATAAGGAAAGAGACACAGTAAAAAACAAATCAAAACATTTATAAAACGGTTTCAACAGGATGAGCAAAAGCCAACAAGCATTTATGCTCCGAAGAAGCATAAACCAAGTGTTACCCATCTGAGCCAGGCCTGGAGGGGGAGTTGTCAGAGGAAATGGAGGTGACTGAAGCCACTGACAGTGGCCTCTGGGAGGAGGGCATTGTAAAGGACCGCACCATGGAGGGAGGACGTGACCCACGGCGTTCGTCGGCTGGCGGCTGAAACAGCACAGACAAAGAAAAACAGAAAGAAAAGAAGAATACCAATCAACTGTGAGTCTTTATTTATATTCAAGGCGCTCAAGTGTGCGAAAGCGACACCGTTCACATTTTCTTACTTCATTTATTGACTGTAGAAAGAAATGGATGGATGGTTGCATTTGCCACGCGCAGCCGTCTTTGTCAGGTACCAGTGGAAATACGTCCTCAATGCAAGTAGTTGAAATGGTATAGGCAGTGCAATATGATGGAAGCAAGTCATTTAAGAAAATGGGACCCGAGACATACTATCTCTCAGAGACAAAGGGTCTACAGAACAGCCATGCCTACAGCTCCATAAGGCTGTGCTTGAGCTAAATGCAAAGACAACACTAACATGATGGTGTTTAGCAGGTAACAGAATCATTATTCGATTTTTGTTTTGTAAGCTAGAATTTGTCAATTAGCACCAAAAGCAAAGCAAAACTGAGTCTTAATTAGTTTTGCAAGATCCCGAAATACTACTCATAATGAGGGGGGCACTGATCATCCCTTTGATCAAAATTTACAAACAAATTTTACTTAGTATGTGTTTAGTGTATCTTGTTGAATAGTGCTAACAAACAGAAATAAAACTAGAGATGGTAATTTAATATAATGAGGAACAGCAAAGTAACAATAAAAACAGAAGTAAAACAAACGAACAGACAAAAAGAAATAAAAAAGCCATTTAAAACATTTCAAAAAAACTTTCATGAAAAAAAAAAAGCTTTAAATGGACTCTAAAGTTCCATGTGCCGGAGGTTCCAAATTGTGGGAGTACTGAGAGAAAGCTCTATCACCCTTTTGTTTGACTTTGTAATCAACAGGGCTCCATTTGCAGATTTCAGTGACTATGAGGGTATATACCAGGCCAGTACAAGTGAATTGTACTATTCAGGCGGGCTGTCTTAGGTCTAAAAGGTGAGTAGTAAAGTTTTAAAATTAATTATAAATGTAACAGGAAGCCAGTGTAAGGAGGCAAGCACAGGTGTGATGTGCTTGTGCCTCTTAATCCCAGTGATAAATCATGATGCAATATTTTGGACCAATAGGAGCCCTGGCTGATACCAAATTAAAAGTGCCAAAAAGATAACCAAGCTGTGAGTAGATCCATAACCAATTAAAAGAAAAAAAGATTTGTGGTTAGTTGTTAAAACAAGATCTTGACTTGATCATTGGAGCTGCATCCAATATTACCCCTGGATTCCTAGCAGTTTGCTACTTGATTTTAGATACAGCTGATTAAATTAGGTGGACCAGAGAGGAAGACGTCAGAGTTGTTATGTCTATATGGAAGGAAATGTGGACATCCGATGATTAATGTCAGAGAATCAAGCTAAAATATTTGCTAAATTGCTATGATCTATGGGTTTTAATAGCTCATAAAGACAGAATCATCTGCATTAAAGGGCATTAAAGTACTACATGATTTTGAAAAACCTGGCCAAAAAGCAACATGTAAATGGTGAACAGAAAAGGGCCAAACACACACCCAAGGGGGACACCACAACTCAGATGAACAGTTGAGGAAGTAGCATTACCCTGGGATACAGAAAAAGGTCTGTTTGAGAAATATGACCATAGAGATCTAAGAAATCAAAAAAGCTTACTGTTCATTGTCCAGGCAACACGTACATAGAAACAAAACTAAACAATCAACTACGTCTTCAGCCAGCGGTTCCATGGAGTGATCTAAAACCTGGAAATGATTAAAACACTAAAAATTTTCATAAAAGTAATCTGCTGTGATCAAATAGCTTTTTCTAAACATTTAGATTAAAAAGATTATTTGAAAATTTCTTTATGGCTATTTAAGGACAGAGGGGCCAGTTGAGATTTCCTTAACAGAGGGCAAATAATGGCTGGCTTAAAGCTGTTCGGGAAGGAACCAGATATAAGACGAATTGCAAAATGAAAGGGCTAACAGTGCAAAATTCCTCCTTGAGGAGTTTAGTGGGGGTATAATCTCGGATACAAGAGGCGCACTTCACGTTGAAGACTGTATCCTCTAAATCTGAGATTGTAATTGGTTGAAGGCAGAATTAAGATGGGTAATGAAAGGGTGCAGTCATTACGCTAGATACTGGGCCCAACATTTTATACTTTTGTTACAAATGGAGCAAAAAAATTCTCAGCCAGCTAATAACACTAATCAATTAATAACCTTAAAAAAAAGGAGAAGTGAGCTTGCATCCTTAATTTCATTATAATAAACTAACATTACACTAACATTAAACTAACGTTTTTTTTTAAAGGCAGATGTGTTATCTCAGAGGTGTTGATGTTCCAATGGCATTTCTAGTTTGCAGGGTCTTTTAAAATAAGAGCATGTGAGGAGCTTGAGTGTGGTCATTCAGCCACGGGAGATTATTAAAATTTTGCTTCCCAGTTTTAAATGGTGCAATTTTGCCAAGGATAGATGCACTGATAGAGGCACTGATCACTAAATAACTTAAAAATAGCATCAGGCTAGAGAGGAGAACCCAGTATAATTAAAAAGTGAAGAAATAAAAGAATCCCAAAATGCAGAATCAGTATTTAGAATGCAAAAGCGAGTTTTAGGGAAAGGATTGCTGGTGAACTGAAGTGGAACTTTAAAAACAATAGTTTTATGGTCAGTGACAAACAGATCGTGCCAAGTTTAGTGACTCAAAATAAGCAAAAATTAACAGCACGGCACCTAAAATCTAATTAATAGCAGCCAAACCACCCCTTAATTTAGGGGTAGTGACCTGGTAGGTAGCTCACCAAGTTGGTAGCAGTGAAGATTTGTAAATCCGAGCAGAACCAGCAGCACCAGCAATAGTAATAGTAGCAGTAGTTGTAAGAATATAAAGTGCTTTACAACAAACCAAATCAAAATACAAAGTAATGTAACAATAAAACAAGCCAGCAAAGAAGAAATACAACAGATGACTAAAAGCTGAAATGAATAACAGGGATAAAATGTAACAATAATTTTAAATTGAGTAGTGCAAGAAAAATAAGGACAAAGACCTGTTCACATCAAAGTTAATAATGAGAAAGCCTTTCGATAAAATAAGTCGTTGAAAGGATTGGATGTTATAAAATTATAAAGAAGCAGCAACTCAGAGTTCCTCATGCAGCATGTTCCACAGCTGAAGAGCCCTTGTAGTTGTTAAGTGTGAACTGGGAACAGTCAGCAGGTTCCTGTCTGAGGATCTCACGCTGTGTGGTGGTTGGTAAGACGAAAGCATCTTCGAAATATATTGTGAGGCCAGGCCATGAAGACCTTTAAAGTAATGAGTAAAATCTTAAAATCAATCCTTAGAGAAAAGGGTAACCAGTGTAAAATTGAAGTAGTATATTCTATTTTCCTGTTTTTGTCAGTAATCTTTAAACATGTCAGCTCTCATTGAGTGTCCACTGCATATTATGATAGACAACAGGGGATAAACAGTCAGGATGGGATTCCACACTATGGCTAAGGGACGAGGATGAAGGTCATTCACAGTATTATCCTAATTAATAAGCCAATGTACGACATAAAGCTCTAATTGCAAATACATCATTTCACAAAAAGTTAGAATTTAAAGTTTATTTAAGTATATCTATGTCTTAAGAAAAGAACCTGGGGGAGGTAAAAATCTGGTCACAGAAGCTCTAACAATGAACGAAAGAGCTTATTCAAGCGGAAAAAGGGGTCGTCACACATCTCATAGGGTAACCTTATTATCATACAATGGAAAGTGATGACTTTTCTCTCATTGAAAAGGTCACTACCCTCTCCCTTTAAATGAGTGAAGATGCCTGTTACCTCAGGCAAGATTGAGAAGAAAGCTTGGCCAAGCAAAAATTAAGCCTGCAAAGGTGGAGGCTGGACGATGGCAGCTGGTCCCCATCAGTGCCTCAATGACCGAGCTGACTTCAGCTATAAGTTAAAGCAAGTGTTACAAACATGTTCTCAGTAAATTTGGAGGACTTAATATGACAGAACAATAAACTTAAATGTACTTAAGATGTTTTTTTGTCAAATGTGCCAATTAGGAGCTTGCTTTTTAAATTTGGCAGTTTTTCCTCACATAAGACAGTGGTAAATGTCTAGATTTTTTTCTGTGGCTCATCCCCTCCTGTGTCAAATTAATAATTTCAAACCATAAAAGACAGAAAAGAGTGAACATTTTAACATAACAAAAATGAACTGCATCTGTGAAATATAAAAAAAGGAGAAAAATATGTGCAGAATTAGTTATAAAACTACAAGCAGAGCTGACCAAAGAAATGAGAAGACATGATTCCTACATGACTGATTTCTAAAATGTAGAACCATGACATGTATAGTCACTCCCAAGAAATATTACCCAAAACACACCAGCAGACATAACAGATATAACTGCAGATCAAATTTTGACTGCTACAAATTGACCAGACCGAAGCACCAAAGGTCACAAACAGGCAAAAAGCTCTTACCAGGGACTTCGCCCCATACTGCTTCTCCACCTTCTCCCGCAGTTGCTTGAAACAAGCTTCCAAGCGGTCGTGGAAAGGCCTCAGCGCCTCGGTAACCTTCTCTCCGTGGATGCGGACCCCTTCAGCGAGGTGCGGGATCTAGCAGAGGAGGGCAAAACGTAAGTGTGAGAAACCTTCATCCAACATAACCTGGAGGGGGGGAGGGGGGTGTAAGAGGTCAGCTACATGTCGGTTTTTCTGTTCATCTGAGGATTGCGCCACCTAGATCCAATTTAACGCTGATAACCTTTAGTCCCTTTGCTGTGCATACTCAGCACAAGCACTGGCTGAGCATCCGACTGAGCGTGTCAGGAAAATATCACAGCAACCTTATACAGGTGGAAGTCGGTTGCCATGACACTCCCTCTCCCTTGCCTCCCACCACTGACTTCAACACATCAGAACACAGATATATTACACAAGGCAAGAAGAAAGCATGGAGTTTAGGTGTCTACTGCACGTGATGGATGTTTTTCTACCACACCCGTGCTGCAAATAAAGATGAAATGCACCCATTGAATTCTGTAGCCTCTCAGATTGTAGGCAGCTGGTGAATAGCAAATATATAAACACGAGAGCCGACACATGTCGAGGAAGAGAGCGTGAGTGATGGACTGAAACTGCCGAAAACTGGTAATTAGGGAACCCCGATAACTCTGCTGACCAAATCTGGCGAGTAGAGAATGCGTCATCCCCTTGGGAGGGCAGCATTTGAGCAATTCTTCCCCCCCTTTTCTGCTGTTTGACTGAGGAGATTTCAGAACAGACTGTGTCAGTGCTTCATGCCATCCTTGGTAAGGCCATGAAGAATTAAACAATAAACCAGCAAAGTTGTGACAGTCAGCTGTGGTAATAGCAGAGCTTTTCTTTCCCCATGGCAACTATAAAAACGTTCCCTGATTGTGATTACTGTATGTAAGAACTACTGTTGTGCTGTAGCTGAAAGCAAAACAAAAGTGAACCATATAAAAAGGGGATTTACTACAAATATTTAGATGAATCAGCCCCAGTAGGGGTGGTGCATTTGACAAACAAGGAAACATTATGCTGTAGAGTGCATCTTATTCCTCATCTCAAGTGCAACAGCTTCTACAGCAAATTCACCAAAGCCCCGAGCAAATGGAACAAAGAATCTGCTGTATGAAGAAGTGTGCAAAGTATCTGACATACTTTGGCCATCAAAGAAAAGGCAGCGTGTGTGCTAACCCCGGATTCCCCGGTGACAGCTTGCCTTTCTTCTTTTTTCTCTGGGCAGGCTACAACAGCAACAGCAAGAGTTGACTTCACTCAGCTGGCACACAGCACCAGTTCAGTTCGTGATGCAAGCTTTTGTAATAATCTCAAATGCTGCATGTTTTATTCACGCTTGTTTCACATTGAGATGTATTTATTATTAGTGAGAGGAAAAAAGTGAATGCAGAAACATGCATTTTTAGGTTACTGATAAAAAATTATAAATTAAACATCGTCTGGTTCTTATTTGTGTGTAATACATTGGGCCAAAACATTAAACAGCAGGAGCGTCCAATAAGGAAGGAAAAACACACAGTACGCAGATCAGCTTAAAAAGAGAGAGGGGCATTTCACTCGCTGAATGTTAGCTACTGGCACAGAAAGATAAATGGAGAAGGATACAGACACCCTGCAAGGATTTCCCCTAATATTGAAAACCTACATGATCACTTCTGAGACTTCTTGGAGGAAAGAACAGGGGACTGAGAGGGGAGTAAAAAAAAAAAAAAAAAGGTGAAGAAAAGAGGACAGAGAGGTTAGGAGTAAGAGAAAGGGGAAGGAGAGCAGGCAGAGGGACGAGGTGTCATGAGACAAAGGAGACACAAACCCGTGAAAAAACCCAAAAACAAACAATAAACAGTGAGTGAAAGCTGAGGCAAGATTCACGTCTCCCAGGATACCCACATCTTTTTATAGACCTCAGGATGATTGAGTGTGACGGAGTGGCGGCATGGCAACAGAAATCTGCTTGGTGGCTGTGCAGAGATAAGCTCATCGTGGGAGACACAGGCTCAAGGTTGATCTCACACACACAGATAGTTTTTCAGTTGTTTAATTACATGCACCAAATTTAAAATAATGTTTTTATCCTCTCCAACAGCCTAAGAGAGACAGCAGGTTTATGATTTGGGGTATTACTTAATGTGGGGCTGATGTTAATAACAGATAATTAGACACGCAAAACTGGGGCCTGCATTTATAAAACCCCAGCAGCTAGTTCACACACTTAACAAAGGCAAAGGGCTTGATATGTCATCAGGAATGTCCCTGGAAATCCAACTCAGAAACTCAGACAAAAGTCGTGGTGCGTGTCACTTTGCACATTTGTGCATGTGCAGTACAGTGTTTGGATGGATCAGGTGTAGGCATGGCCACGAGTATTTGAGCACTTATTGGTGATATTATTTGAATAGTGTTTTACTACATGCGTACCTGCACAGTGTTGTTTTGGGCTAAAACAGTTGAACTTAGTTGGCGTTACGTGCATCGTGTCTGCCGTGAGCAAGAAAAGTGAGGCCTGAAACTTAGACAATAACAAGATACTTGGCGGTATACTTATAGAAGTACTAGTTCAATGTTTAACCACATGCACTTAAAGCAGAAGTAACCAGCGGAGACAGACAGCAGGTAGTCTCGCATCACATCATCTGCTAGTACTAATATTGAAAATGGTGACTGGAGATCTGCTCCTATTATCACGAAGCCTTGTGGAAGAAGAAGGCATCCGCAAGATGAAAGCTGGCCGGAGTACAAGCCAGAAGAGTTTAAAGATGGACAAAGTCAGCAGGGCAGAATAGCAGGGTGATTAGCCACGTGTGGAGGTGGTTGTTACTACATACCTCATAACCTTTAAGCAGCTGCTGAGGAGAGGGGCATGTTGGTGAAGGTGTGTGCCTGTGCATGACTGACAGAAATGTGAATGTGAAGCTCTAATGTTCTCTGACAGCCACATAGCTGCATTTTAGCAGGCTATCACAGGCTATTAAATAAACAGTAGGCTAAGTCCAGGCAGCCTGTCACTTCTGTGCATCAGACTCTTGTTTTTATGACATTATATGTACACTTTACAAGTACTCAAGTCCTCATTCAAGATAATGTGAATACTTGAATATTGAAAGTTCTGAAAATGCCCATCCCTTATCAGGTACTGATCACAAGTTTGAAACCCAAGACGGCTGTTCCATGCGTCAAAATAAATAATAGTATGTATAAACTGCCTTGTTTTTGTGTTATTACATCAATCATACCAAAAGTATTGTGCAGCTTCTAGGTGGAAATATTATGTTGTTTTCATGCTCAAAACTATCACGTAGTGTATTGTTACTGTCTGCTTTCAGCCCACAATGCTAACAA
Organism: Mola mola; assembly: GCA_001698575.1. Lineage (NCBI taxonomy): Eukaryota > Metazoa > Chordata > Actinopteri > Tetraodontiformes > Molidae > Mola > Mola mola. Next base: position 989,530 of record KV751339.1, read on the forward strand.
CAACAATAGCTTCATTTCTGACTTGCAACTAACTCGTGATTGAAAAACAGTCAAATTGGATGTGACGTCATCTCCATGTCTGACATCTGGACTTGAGACGTAAATGGAACGCACCATTAATATCGCTGCTCTAAACAACACAACTTTTCACCCAGCACAAAATTGCAAAACAAGGGAGCAGTAACGTACAGGGGGCTTTGCCATGTATTCAACCAGAGGTTCAATTAGCTGAATAGCTTCATATTAAATACAACTATTATTGATAAAATGGGAAATAAAAGACTATGCAGATGCTCAATGGGAGCGACATTGAAGCAGGTTTAATCAGGAACACTCAAACTTGAACAAATGAGAAATAAAAAAATAATAATAAAAATAGGCCTGTGCGTACCTCTGCAATATGGATCCCATCTACAACAAACTTGATATCTATGCATAGAGTATAAGCTGTATGTGCATATGTTGAAGACGAATAGGGCCTGTGTAGATAAAAACTGATGGAGCTGGAGCTCCCAGTCCGATCCTGTATTCTCCAATCATATTTACATGGCAAACATCTTCTGAATGAAACACTCACCTTTGAAGCTGAACTTTGTGGGCATGCAGTGATTTCAGATGAAGCACCAACTCCATTTATAAATGAGTGAATGTTGGCATAGCTGGCTGACAATAAATATGAATAAAAGGCATTGCTGTTTAATATCAGCTGCGTCTCTCAGAACCCAGTGAACCCTGTCATACTAGGCCTCACTGATGCATGGTGAGTAGACTTGTGAGCCACACCCAGGGGTGCAGGGACTGCTACACTGCCTGCTACTGGGGCTACTTAAGACCTTTCATGAATGTCGCAAAGATCTCAGAGATGTGCACTGTCAATATTGAGTCAGAAAGTTTAAAAAGCAGACAGACTGTACTATATATATATAAGATGAAGGGACTAAAAAAGCCAAGCAAAATAACTGGATCACAAGACATCAAAAGGATGCTGAATTATCATTAAAAGATTCTGTTTAAATGCATGCCAACAAGCTGTTGATGCACTGGCAAAAATGCCCTGCTCAGATCTGTGATTCAATTTATTAATCACCAAGTGACTATGTCCTATGCTGCAGCGAGAACCTTTAGGTACTAATTTAGGTGTCTGGCTTGAGTGTTTGCTAATTATTCCCAGAAGCATCAGAAAACACATACTTTATGTTTGTTTTTGTTTTTTTTAACAATATCCAACTTCCTGAATTCTAGTTGCTCATTGTCTTTCTAATTACTAGACCAGGACAATGGATATTTCATTCAACACTTGCTCATATCGAACTGTTTCATTTGTTCACTGGAGCAGGCTGGTCTTTATTTGTCTCATTTAGACAGGCTCAAGACTCGAGATACACAAGCATTCTAACTTTTGTGAGGACACAGCTGATACTGTTTTAAATCAGCAACTCTTTCACCTAAATCATCTCTTTGAAGCGTGTATAAACATACAGAATTACTAAGACACTTCCATTGTGTTTTTCTTGTGATTATAGAAGAAACGAAACAAATGATTTCAAGCACTTTGTTATCATGATTTAAAGGATATTAAACCAACACAGGTAGTACCAGGATAGTGCATCTGTCATGTGCGTGTGTTTCGGTGGGGTTGCAACAGAGCTAATTAGTACAGCAGATAGTGGGCAAAGCATCATTTCAAAATTGCAGTGTGATTTCTAACACTAATTTAGTCCACCTGAAATCTCAAGCTCATACACTGGGAGTAACACGAACCTTTGAAGCTCAAGTATTCTTCACAGACACACACACTATTCCCTGTTTGCTTCCAGGTAGATACAAAAATAACTGATGTTGATCAGGTGTTATAATGTTGGACACGTTTATATTTAGTTCACCTGCTTTGTCAACTTCTACCTCCTGATTTTGTACATTTGTCCATATTCATATCTTCAGAAAAAACTCTTGGAAAACTACAGTAACTACTAATCTGGAAAATAGTGATTATAAAATGTCAAACATGAAATAAAAACTACATGAGCATTGTGAATGATATCAAGCTTGAAGCTTGTAAGACGTGGGTCCATATTCCTGTGTGAAGCATCGTGCCGTATAAAGACCAAAGCTTTCATACACAAAACAAAAGAATTTCCGATTCGGAGGAGCTCTTCTAGATGCCGAGCACAAAGTTGACCTATTCTACGATAACGAAGCAGAGAACAACTAC